>OZ012736.1:524740458-524766618 GCA_963859935.3 Lathyrus sativus
AAGTCTTGAGCAGTGACTTAAGTATTTGTAATCAGTTTGGTTATAGTGAAAAACTCTTGTTAAGGCAATGGGGCTGGAATACTCTTAATTGAGGAGAGGAACCAGGATAATCTTTGCGTGTTGCTTGCATTTACTTCTAAGTTTTATTATTCTGCTGCAATTATACCTTCTGATATCAGACTCTGAACGAAGTTCAGATTCTAAAGTTCTGAGTTAATAAGAGGAACGAATTTTGGCATACACAATTCACCTTCTCCCCCTCTTGTAGATTTTTCTCACCTTCAACATTGTGTGCCTCTTATATTTCATCGAAGAAGAGGATGAAGCTCATTTGTTCAAAAATTGCTCGATCACTACCTTTTTTTGGCACAAGTTTACTTCTTGGTTGGGCATCAATTCTATTACTGAAAACTTTTTAATCACTTCTCATTTTACTTCTTTCACTCATTCATTTGGTTTGAAGCATAAAGTCAAACTAGGTGGTCTTTTTAAAATTTGAGATTTGCTAGAAAGGGTAAAGATGTTTTTTTGAGACTGGTTACAAGTTAAATATAGTGTGACTTCTTTTTTCTCTCGGGCAGATTAGAGGATGAATTTAAATGTTGGTCTAAATTATATAATTTAATTTCTCTACTCTCTCTTATCAGAAGTTTTCTTATATTATCCTCTATTTTAACATCTCTTTATATCAAGGGTTTGGTATTCCTTATACTCCTTTTAATGTGTTTTTTCTATATAAAAAAGTGGGTGTTGTGCAAAGACAAAATAAATAAATAAATGTCCTTTCTTTTTTTTTTTTCTTTCTTAATATTCATTTAGTTCATGTTCCTATGAAGACGACTAAGAACGCACTCAATAGCATACCTTTTATTTTCTTATTGAATAAAGTTTATATATGTTCTATCAATTTTCTATAGAATCTCTACAATTTGATGAAATATCTAATTATAATCAATAAACAAAAGTACGTTGAATTATGTGTCAGAGTGTTAAATTGATATTCATAGCATTATTCTATCAGTATAGAGATCATGAGTATTTTGAGCCATCAGTTATGTCTTTATTTTATAACAATATACCATACTATATTTTTATTCTATTATCCGCACTGTTGATTAATATAAACCAATAAATATCTTTATTCATATCTTTTGAAAAAGTTAGTTTAATTTACATGTCATGTTAGTAAAAAGAAGTTATATATATGTATGTATATAGATATATTTTCTAGGTAAATATTTCTTATTCAATAACCTAAAAATAGTATAAATGGCATTGAGATCTTGTGGATTTTTTTCGTTACGGTTTTCATTTATCATGGTACATGGCAACAGGACAGATTCTTCGTCCTGTGAAATATATTCGCATGGATAAGATGCTATAAAAGCTTTCACGTGAGAGAAAGCTACGGATATAGATTTATATAGTCTCTAATTAGACCATATTCCATGATAATTTCTATGGTTAATAATATTTATGTTTTACAAAATGGTTAAATATGTTTTTGTTTTTTTAATTGTAAATCTGTTTTTAAAATATATTTCGTATGAAACTTGGATTTTTATAAAGAAATTTTTGAGTCATTCTTAATTGGCATCGCAACATAACTCGTATCTGCGGATATTCATCCAAATCCACTTCGAATTTGATGGAAAAATCTGATTTGACTAAGTTAAAGTTTAAATTTAGATCTTTTCTGATTACAAAATATATGGATGAGTCAGATAATAGAACACTAATATTCATCCTGAATTCATTCTCAAATTCACCTCATATATTTCATTATATATGATTAATATGGTTAATGTTTTAATATTTTGATTTTTGTTTATTATTTAAAATATTTAAAATGTTTACATGGAATTTTAAGATTATTTTATTTTATTATTTGTAATGTAATTTGATTTTGAAAAATATAAATATTTTTATTTAAAAAATTGATTTTAATAGATAGATGGTGGTAAAACAGAAATATTTGAATCATACTCGAACTATTTGGACAGATTTAAATTTTAATTCTCCGTTCTGAATGAATTTGAGATGAAAACAGAAATTACTTAAAAATTCAAATTTAAATTTATAAAAAGTCAAATTGTTCCTGATCCAACTTGCATTATCATGCATAATTTTTAGTCTGAATGTTTATTTTAGATTTAAGAGCGTGTCGTACCGGACTAAAGCAGTGATGAAAACCTTAACTATGAGCTAACTAGCCTAATTAATGAACATTAAAATAGCAAGAATTTATCCTGCCTGTGCCACCATAGAGAAGTGAACACGAGTTTAAGATTTCTGAACAAAAATGAATGTACATGTCTAATCTCTAAGCATAAGTTGAACCCTAATTTTCTTTATCACCTTTGGAAAAAAAATTGGAGTTGCACATTATGCAATCAAAATTTGTTTATTTTGATCATTTTAATTTTGTTTTCCCATTGTAGAAATATTAAAACATAAATATATTTTCTCTCGTTTACTTTTTTGTCCTTCTATTTCAAAATTTAACTTTTAGATATTTTTATTTTATATTCTTTGGAAAAAAAAAATTGGTTCTCTTATATTTTTTTCAGACGTGGTAGTGATGACTATTGGATTTAAATTTAATAGAATAAGATTTAATCGTTTTTTTAGTTTAAAATTCTCGTTCTTCACTATTCATTTGAGTGATTCAATTACATTTTAGTTGCAAGACAATTCTCTCGCACAATAAATAAATGAAATTTGTTAGAAAGAAAAGGGAAAGAGATGAGAAAAAAATTAGGATTTTGAAAGAAAAAGAATGTATTTTTTATTCTATTAAATACTGAGTTTCTCATTTTCTGAGTTCACAACTGTGAATTCTCTCTATATCACATCTCTGATTACAAATGTTGGGTACCTCCTTATTTATAATGAGGTTACTTGCACACCAAGTAATCTCAAACTAATTGACTTCGACTAACCGTATTCTACTTTGTCGAATATATACATCTCTATCTACTAAAAGTTGTATTCGACTTTTTGTCGAATAGATGAAGATTCAACTATTACAAACTATATTTGAAAACTACTTTATCAAATACATTCGACTTCAACTCTGTTGAACCCTACATCTTATAAACATGTTTAACACAAAGAATTACATAATTAACACATCACATAATTCATTGTGTCTAAACTCTTTACTTTTGTCATAATTCTTAAATTGAACAATTCCACCTACACAACTTTTGTCATGATATCTGTAATCTGATTCTCAGTTCTGCATTATTTCAAGTCCTCAATTCGCTACTTGTTCTCTAAGGTAATGAGATCTCATCTCAATGTGTTTACTTCTTCCATGTGCTATCGGATTCTTGGCCAAAATGATAGTTAATATGCTGTTAATTCCCATGATCATTGCCCCATGATTTTCACCTGCAATCTCTTCGATCAGATTCATCCTCCATATTACTTGACACGCACAAAGGGAGGCAACTATGTACTCATCCCCACATGATGGCAACGCTACAACTGCCTCTTTTCTTGACCTCCGAGCAACTGGTGCACCATCTTTCATAAACACATATCCAGTTGTGGATTTTCTATCACCAGCATCACCACACAAACTTGAGTTTGTGTATCCCACTAGTTAGCATTTCTTTTCTTCATCTGCTATAGGAAATAAAATTCCATAGTCTAGTGTTCCTTTGAGATGCCTTAGTATCCTCTTTGTAGCTGCAAGATAAGACATCTTTGGCTTTTGCATGAACCTACTCACCATGCCTACATTATATGCTAGATCATGCCTTGTGTGACAAGGGTATCTTAATGACCCAATGAGTCTTTTATACTGAGTTGGATCGACTTCATCTTCGCATGGATCCTTCTTCAGTTGCAATTTTGGTTCAGCTACTGTCGAAGTTGCACTACAATCCTCCATCTCAAATATTTTGAGTATTTCACTTACATATCTTCTTTGGTGTAGCATCAAGACTATAATACGCTTGTAGAATTTGATTCCAATGAAATATGAAATGTTACCAAAGTCAGACATTTCAAATTCCTTGCTCATGTCACTTTTGAAGACTTCAATCACCTTCGTGCAGCTACCTTTTATCAATAAGGCATCTACATAGAGACAAAGTATGAGCAGTTCACTCCTACTTCTTCTAACATATATACAATGTTTAGTTGTGCACTTTACAAACTCATTTTCTTATAGAAAGTCATCTATATTTTTATTTCAAGCTCTTGGAGCTTGTTTAAGTCTATACAGAGCTTTATGGAACCTGTATACCTTATTTTCTTGGAGCTTGTTTAAGTCCATACAGGACTTTATGGGGCCATTCGAAAATGCACATTTCACATCCATCTAACACATGTATCAATTTTTCATGTTTGCTACGCCAACAGTCAACTTGATTGTTTTGATCTGAGGTAGCAACTAGTGTAAACACTTCATCAAAGTCGATTCCTTCTTACTGAAGAAATCCTTTGGCTAAAAGTCTTACTTTGTTTCTAGTTACTTCTCCTTTTGGATTCAACTTCACTTTGTAGACTCATTTCACATCAATTGCCTTCTTAACTTGCAGCAATTCGACTAATGACCAAGTTCTGTTGACTTATATAGACTTCATTTCCTCCATCATAGTTTGTATTTACTTCGAGTCCTTCAATAGTGTCTGCATAAAAAGCATAGTGTACCAGCTCACCTTCATCATTTACCTCATCATCTGATGTGATCACACATTCCTGCAGCCTTGTAGGCATATTTCTTATCCTTTAAGGTTTGTTTGTACCTGCTTGAACTCCACCTCCTTCTGGTCGAATTTCACTCTCATCTGATGTGATCCTTCTTGTTGTTATCATTATTATCCCATTCCTTCAACTCGTCAATGATTACATCTCTAATGATCACTACTTTTTTGCTCACAGGATCATATAATTTGTAACCTCCAGTTGAATGGTATCCTATCAGGATCATTAGACTTGACTTGTAATCGAGTGTCTTCCTCGGCTGATCAGGAAAATATATGTGTGTGTTATAGATCCAAACACCTTTAAATGACTCAAGTTAGGCTTGACACCAGACCAACATTCTTATGGTGTAATCCTCTTCAGCCTCTTAGTTAGATATCTATTAAGGATATATGTTGCAGTCGACACAACCTCACTATAACTCATTAGGAAGGTTCTTGCCTCTTAGCATGATCATTACCATGTTCATAATGTCTTATTCAACCTTTCAATGATACCATTTTGTTGTGGGATGTAGGGTGGCACCACCTCATGCACAATCCCTTCATTTTCACATAGAGCGGCAAAATCATTGGAAACTTACTCTCCACCGCCATTTGTCCTTAGAGTCTTGAGCTTTTAACCACTTTGTCTCTACACCATTGGTTTAAACCTTTTAAACGCCTCAAGAACGTCACTTTTCTTCTTGATTAGGATTGTCCATAATTTAAGACTGAAAAGATCTATGAATGTGATAAAATATGTGTTACGTCCAACTGAATCCACATGGATAGGACACCACACATCAGAGTATATCACTTCAAGAATAGCATGAGAGTTTAGGTCTAAGGTAAAATTATCTAAGGTAAAGTCACTGAATTCTAAAACCCAATTTTCTCTTACCAAATGAGAGTCTACGTCTACGTGTTTGATCCTCTCATTGAATGATAAATTTGAGGCAATAGGGTTTGTTGAATGATTGCCACGATACAACAATGCATAGAAATTGTTTATAAACTTAATATATTGAAGCATATATGTTAGGCATTTGAGATATTGTTGATGCCATGGCTTTGTATTCAACTTTAGAGAAGCTTTTAGATATAGTGGTTTGCTTATTTAATATCAATGAGATCAATATAGTTCCCAAACAATGCAAGGATCATGTGACATGCCTTCTTGTATCAGGGAAAACTGTCCAATCACTGTGACATAATGCCCCAAGTTGAATGGAGAAGTTTGACAATATATGGATGTCTATAAAAGGTGTATATTTGATATGTTTCAAAACATATATTGATGTTTCATTGTGTGCGTTTGTAGGAGTGTGCATGTGCTTGATCCGTTTTTGTACAACATAAGTGCTATTGAAAATACTCTCTTAATTCCATAAGTTACTCTCGAAAATATTCTCTTAATTCCATAAGTATATTTTCGAACGCACCCATTTCACACCAAAACACGTTATAAGTGAGACACAACCCTATTTTTCCAAAAACTAGACAAACCTCTTTAATTATTTTGTTCATTTAACAATTCATTGACAAATATAGAAGTGTCAAGCGAAAATTTGAAAAAATTATCACGTTGCATGTATTTTTCAAACCAGTGACTATTTTGGAAATGCATTTCCAAAAATGTCAAGCGATAAATTAAATAAAATAACACATTATATGTTTTCTTCACTCATGATAAAAAAAAAGCATCACTTCTTCTTCATGCCCCTAACAAAACCTCTTTTTATACTCAACCATCTTTTCTACTTCAAAATTGAAGTAACATTTGTGTGTTTTTTCACATAAAAAGGAGAAACAAAAAGAAACTCATTTAAAATAATTTTACATGCACTTTTTTCCTAATTACTTACATTAATTTGATTTTCGGGTTTGTCGCTACTGCGAAAATCGGCGCCGGCTTGACAGGAGAGTCGCCACCGTGCGTTATTTATCCCTCAGAGCGGGAAAGGAAACGCTCGAAGTAAACCTCGCAAAGACGGGAAAAGGTATGGTCATCGCAACCAAAACCTGGATTCGGGAGTCGGTTACGCAAGGGGAAGGTATTAGCACCCCTCACGTCCATCGTACTCGATGGGATCCACGCTTGATGTTTATAGGTAAAAGGGTGTGTTATCTATCTACGCTAATGGCTGGTCTGAAAAGAAAATAAAAGGACAGGACTCGACAGAACATACGGTGTTCTGGGCCTACGTATTCCCTCGTGCAATGGGAAAGTCAGAGTCAACGTAGTTCGACTTCCTACGTCTAACGGGGGAAAAGGTGCTCGCCAGGACATCGCGTCCTGTGCCTACGTACTTTCATTTGAAATGAAAGATCAGAGCAAACGTAGTTCGGCTAACTACGGGTAAACAGGAGTTCTCACACAACAGTGAGAAAACAAACTAGTCTCTAAGGCTCGGGAACCTACAACTACGATCTGGTCTCAAACGCGCTCAGGCAAGAGAAAGGGATAGCAATTAGTCGTTAGCGGGAAAGTCTCGATCGCACAGCCGCGAGAGAACAAAGGTTAGTCGTTAGTGTGCTCGCTAGGATATCGCATCCTATGCCTACATATCTTCGTCTGGAACGAAGAATCAGAGCAGCTGTAGTTCAGCTAACTACGGATCAAGCTACTCAAACGCTCCTACAGAAAGGAAAGGGAAACCCTAGAACTATAGCTGAGAAACAGGGGAATCTATATACTGCTATCACACCTGGTTGACAATCCTAATGTCTATCATAACAACTCCGCAGCGGAGAAGTCAGAGCTCCTAAGGGATCATGGCAACAGGACTAAACTACACACAAGAAACTGCAACGTAAAGAATACTGAAAATATGCATGAATGCAACAACTAGACGAACAAGGCACAGAGGCAAGGGAGCTCAGCTCTACCGAATACCAACAAGCAAAGCCACGCAATAACAAACAAGCAGAAGGAGGACCACCTCAACTTCTCATGCACACAAAGTCTACTTCTAAGATGCACCTATTCAGAACTATCTAGATGGACACCTAAGTCTAATGCAACATAACATCACACAAGTCAATCAACACAAAGAGACTAACCCTGAGCAGGGCCTCTAACAAACCTGAAACAAGCTCCTAATCTAGCTCTCTAAACAAACTCTATACAACCTAAGCAAAGATCTAAGCAACAAATCTAATCAAAACCCTAAGCAAGGATCTAAACAAACTCCTAGGCAAGAGGAATCAATCCCATTCTCCAAGCTTCAGAATAAGCTTACCAGAGAAAGGAAGCTAAGCAGACAAGCTCATGGTATCTTCCTCAGGAAAGCACCAGGAGGTTACTCCTCAGGAGTCGTATCCTATGCGGCTCGACAACTGTGATCAGTTTACATCCCTCCTCAGGAGAGATTAAACTCACATGAAGGCTCCGACATCACTGGATACTTACGAAATCCTAGATAAACTAATGGAACTAAGTGAATAGACCCATAGGACCTTCCTCAGGAAAGTACTAGGAGGCTTCCACTTAGGAATCGTATCCCATGTGGCTCAACAACATGTGATCAGTTTACATTACTCCTCAGGAGGAATTAAACTCACAAGTCGGCTCCAACATCACTGGACACTTAAGAAGTCCTAGACAAACTGCTGGAACTAAGTGAATAGACCCATAGGACCTTCCTCAGGAAAGTGCTAGGAGGCTTCCACTTAGGAATCGTATCCCATGTGGCTCAACAACATGTGATCAGTTTACATTCCTCCTCAGGAGGAATTAAACTCACAAGTCGGCTCCGACATCATTGGATACTTACGAAAGAGGTGAGAAGAAAGAATGAAGGTCATTCATAGTGCCTTCCTCAGGAAAGTACCATAAACTCCCTTCAAACTTCAGGATCTCGAACCTCACAAACAGACAAACAAGCTCCTAGACTAAGCCTCAGTCCAATGCAACTCTGCAAGCTCCAACAGGACTCCCATCAGCTCCCACCTTCAAGAAGAACCCACAGGCCAACAAACCACAGGAGACTATCTCTGAAGTTCAACCACAGTTGAACTTCAAAGTCAGAAGTCATCAAGACTTCTCCTATCTTCAGGCTCAGACAAATCACAGCAGAACATCCTATGAAAATCTATCAAAAATCTAATGGGAGACCTACATGGCTCTAGGATAACATACTGAAAAATCAAAACAAAATTCAATACCAGATGAAAGAATTAAACTCAGCAACACAGATATATCAACAGACCAATTATTCATCATCAATAATAGTGAAAAAATGCAATTAAAATGAAAATGCATGATTGAGCTAATCTTTTTCGCACTATAAAATTCTACACTGAATTACGAGTCTACAGAAAAAAGAACGGAATTATTTGACTAAACCTACCATTTTTTATGAATTTCTAATGATATGCATGCATTAAAATATAAAAAGTAATCAATTAAAATGGAAAATATGTAAAAAATAACAAACAAAAATAAAATGACAATTTTATTTTTATTTGATTTTTCTTAATATTCTCATGAAATGGTTGGAAAAAAGAATTATTAAAAACCACAATTATTTACAATTTATTATGAATTTCTAACATGAACATATAAAAAGAAAATCAAAATCTAAAAGAAAATGACATGGAGGGTGCAAATAGCAAGATATTCAGGTTATTTCTACATTGGGCTCACATTGGGGGGTGCAACTAGCAGTTGGTGCGCAGGCCCATGTTATTATCCAAAAACAAATAAAAAAAACTGAACTGAAATGCAGGGGGGGTGTCACATTAGCAATTTCTCAGTTGATATTATTACTGGGCTTACGCCCAGGGGGTGCAGGAAGTAAATTGGGGCTTAAGGCCCAACTCACTCTCTCAGACTCTCACGCTAAGGGGGTGATTGAGTAATTGAGGTGGGTGCGTTAGTAAAACGCTTGGGCCTAAGCCCAGTCCAAACAAACCCTAATCCAGAACGAACCCTAACAAAACTATTCTTCCTCCTAACCTCTCAGGGTACTGTTCATCAAGCGCCGTTCACCATCTTCTTCCTCTATCTCTCACGCTCTCTGCAACTTTCCCGTCTTCCTCCTCTCCATCATTCTCATCTCTCTGAAACTCTCTGAACAAACCTCAAAATCAAACACAATCTCAATACCGCCACACTCAAACCACGCATCAAACACACTTCCAAACCCTAACATCCCTAAAATCTCAATGAACAAACACAACCTAAGGCCATTCTATCAATCAGAAGCGACATGCAACAAATTTAAATGAGGACGCACCTGGATGAGAAGCAAGAACGAGCTAAGGTGTTCTTGAAGTTCGTTGAAGAACGAAGACCTCAGAGTGCGAAGATCTTGAAGATTTCTGGTGAATCTGGCTAGATCATGGAAGAAAACTGGAGGCGCTGCGTTGGTTGAAGATCGTTGAATGTCTGAGCGTGCTGGAAAAATTGATGGAGGATTGATATTATTCTGGAAAGATCTTGATGGACGATGAAGATCTGAGATGATTTCTGGAAAAAATTCGTATGAAGGTTTGAAGGTTTAGTGATTTCTGGAGAGCTGTGGGATGAAGGTGATGAAGGTTTAATGGCGTTTCTGGAGTTTGGTTGGAGGTGGATGAAGGTGGAGGACGATTTCTGGAAATTAATGATGAAGATGATGAATGTCTGGAAAAATTCTTGATAGATGATGAATGTTGATGATTCCGGCGAGGTGGAGACGGTGGAGATCTGGGAAGAAGATGAAGATCTGAGGCTTTTGGTAGCTCCGGTGGAAAGGACGGTGGCCGGCGGCGTTGCTAGGGCGTTTGCATGCCCGGCGGTAAGGGGGCTCCGGCGAGGACGAGAGGAGGCCAGGTGGCTCAGGGAGATGGTTGCATGCGTGCCACGTGGTGGCGTGGAGAGAGAGAGAGAGATAGTGGGGGACAGGTGGGGACGTCTGGGAGTGGGTGGTGGCGCAATGATTGAGAAAAACGTGGGGGGGCCCTCTAAGCAACACGTGTCATGCTATTTATATCCCTGAAGATGCTAGAACTTTCCAGAAATTTCTGGTGTGCGCTGGGAGCATTTTTGACTGACTGGATCATTTTGCTGGACTTTTCTGAATCAATTGTGAATTGGGCCTTTGCAAAAAACGCCTCACTGGGCCCATACGAAAAATGAATGCAAAAAACTGAAAAAACTGTATTAAACAATTAACTAGACCTAATTAACTCTAATCAATTATTAAAAGTCTAATTAACTCTAAATCATCTAATTAAATCTAAAACATGATTAACCTAATTAAAACTCTAAAAAAGTCATTAACCTATTTAATTCTGAAAAATTCAATTAATCCTAATTAAACTCTAAAAAGTCATTAACCTATTTAATTCTGAAAAATTCAATTAATCCTAATTAAACTCTAAAAAATGATTAAAGTCTAATTAATTCTATATCAATCTAATTTTCTATTAAAATTCTAAAAATGATTTAAAAACAATTAAACCTATTATTAATAAAAGAAAACTATATTATTTTCTATAGAAAAATTCCTAAAAATGATTTAAAAGAAAAACCATATTATTCTAAAATGATAAAACTATTTAAAATCTTATTTAAAATTCTACAAGTGATTAAAATCTATTAAAAAATCTATAAAATCCTAAAAAAGAGATTAAACTATAAAAATATTCTAAAACCCTATTTAAATTCCAGAAAAATCTATAAAGCCTGTTAAAAATTCACAAAAAGTCTATAAAATCCTAAAAATGCAGATGAATGCAAATGACTCCCATAAAAGCGCACGAGACCAGATCGAATCGAACGGAGATCCCCGGGCATCAGAATATCCCAAAATCACTGAAAAATCACCGAGGAGCGCACAATTTCCCGAAAATAAAACCCCGATAATCTGGACTGGGTCTGCCATATCTGATAGACAAAAATCAAGCTGTAAACTCTGATATCCCCTGCTTGTGCACAAAAATCATACATCTGAGCTGTGAATATGAATTTAAACCATGAGTCAGATAGGAGAATTGGTTGGTCAAATTTTAGGGTGCAACAGCTGCCCCTATTCAAGCGACTTGGACCTGAAGGGTTTGAAGAGCGCTCAGCCTTCAAACATTCAGAGGTACGAGACGGTTGAATACAAATAAAACCCGAAAATTTGCCAACCGCGATCATATACTGTAAACTGCTTGGAGAATAAAGTCCAGAAAACCGAGTCCAGTCATTACGGCACCAAACTGATCAATCATCTGATAGAGAACTCCTGATTTGAATACCCGTTGCTTGTGATACCCCACGTAACAAACCCTGATGGTTGCAACAACATACCTGATTCTTTCACATTGCCTACTGATAGGCAGGAAGAAAAATATACTCACATCGTCCAAAGATGGACGGGAAGATACCCTGATTGAATACTCACCTCGTCTAATGATAGACGGAAAGACAACATTAATCTCCAAATTCACATCGCCTAAGGATAGACGGGATCATCCTGATTGATGAACAAATCATTATCCACGTCGTCTAAGGGTAGACGGTATCATCCTGATTGATGAACAACTCATTATTCTCATCGTCTAAGGGTAGACGGCATCATCCTGATTGATGAACGAATCAATATTCTCATCGTCTAAGGGTAGACGGCATCATCCTGATTGATGAACAACTCATTATTCTCATCGTCTAAGGGTAGACGGGAATCATCCTGATTGATGAAACAACTCATTATTCTCATCGTCTAAGGGTAGACGGTATCATCCTGATTGATGAACAACTCATTATTCTCATCGTCTAAGGGTAGACGGAAAGAAATAATCTCTGAATTCACGCTGTCTACTGACAGACGGGAGAAAACTTTAATCTCCATACTCACATCATCTAAGGATAGACGGAAAGACACCAGAATCTCCATACACACATCGTCTAAAGATAGACGGGAAGTCACCATAACGCAATTCAACACCATCCTTTGAATTTCAGAATCCTTCTGTCTACGGGAATTGATGGAGAAGTCAATATCCTTGAAGGGGCCACATCGTCAGTATGGACTGACGGGAAGAAAAACACCTTTTAAGAAGCATGTCGTCAATAAGAATCAACAATCACGCAAACTGAACATTCTTCGAAGAGCCTCGTCATCAATAGGGATTGATGGTCAGAAAAGTCCCTCTTAAACGTCATCTCATCCAATAACCAGAAAGAGAACCGATATTCAAAATCATTTTGAAACCCCTCAACAACTAAGGATAGCTGGAGAAGACTCGCTGGGGAAACACCTCATCATATGTATGATCCGGCAATAAGAAACCCGCTGAACAGTAGCTCGAAACTTCACATCGTCTACTGATAGACGGAAAGAAAAGCATATCCTGGGAGAAACCCCTTCTTGAAATCTTACTGCGATCACCCGCAACTTCACATCGTCTATGGATAGACGGAAAGAAAACCACATTCGTACTCCAGACGTCGGAGAAATCCATTCGTTGGAGGAACACATCGCCAATATGAATTGACGGGAAGAAAAGCTTGTCAACATCAGATGACTGACTGATCAAAGCATAATCGCTGTATGATCTGAGATACAAATAATCCGCTGAACTGTCTGAATACTGTTGCTGGATAAATGCCCCTGATCACAGAGTAATTCACGTGCCATATGAAGCTGATAGAAAACCTGACTTACGCTTTGTATGCCTATGCAAATGCTTTAATCTTTCTACAGCGTAATGCTCCATTCTAGATGGAAATGCTACGCATTTTGACAATGATATGCAGGTATGATGCAAATATGATGCATGCAATATGTTAGCAGGCTCGAGCTGCCGGAGAAGGCCGGGTACAGAAAACCACTTCAGCAAAATAAATGCTGAAGGCGAGGCCAACTTTGCTGGGGATAACCCGGATATCACTGAATCGTCCTAGCAAAATAAATGCTGGGAGAGTGAAATCAACCCTGCTGGGGATACCGGGAACTTAACCGAACACCTCGACGGAGTAATACCCTGCTGGGGAATATAACTCCGCTGCTAAATAGCAGATGTGCTGAATATGATTGGACTCCTCTGGGAATAGCTTACCCATACCAATGACAAATTGGTCTCTGCTGGAGACAATGGAGGGAGTCCTCCTGCGCACTGACGACGCTCGGATCTGGAAAATGATGCGCCAACACAGATGGGCTTCACAGTAATCGCAAACATGGATTTGAGCTCTTAAGCTTATCTTACTGGGTCAGGTACACCTGACGCTGGAAAATATTCTTCCTGAATACACAGCCTTTTAGTGAAGGGTCAAGGGATAGTAACACGACTTCCCGTATTCATCTCGCTCTCGAAAATCGACTGTATCCGCTCGAATAACCCTGAATGGCCTTGTAGGTACGGAGAACAACAATCCTTTCGCTTCTGATATGCCCCGGCTTACGGGATCTCCGTGGGGATAGCCCTTGAAAGAGAATCTGCAAATTTGTTCCTTGATGGTCTGATATGATATGCCTCAGCGTTCTGAACTCCTGAGAGACACTTCACCTTGAATGCTTTTCGAGTAACTTCTGCGCGCTTAAGATGGTCTGCCCCTGACTGCAACCCCTTGATTATCTGATTCAGAGCGGTACTCTTGACTGCGCCGTATTCACCGAATCTCAATCTGATTGCCCCAGAATAACTGACTTCGAAAAGCTGACCTGACTGGGGATCACCATAAAGCTTGCCCCTGCTCTCGGAATATTTGGGCGTTCTGCATTCTATCTTGATCATACTTTCCATTGCAGGAAACTTTTCTGCTGTCAAGCGCTTACTCGCAAGTAAAACAAGTTGTTCTGCATAAATGATGTATTAATGCAACACATATGACAGCTTTGACATCCAATCTGTTCATTGGGAAAAAGAAAAACAGTTTATGGCATATAATGCACAAAACATTTGTCGGCATCAGTATCAACACGGTAAGAGGAACCTTTTTTAAGAGTCAGAATCGACGCGACCTTTACCGGAGTATGCTTTCGAAACAACCTGCTTCAATTAGGACTTTTGAAAGGTTGTAACATGGTCAGGTTCATGGTTTTGAAAGGAAGGATAAAGGCTCAAAGTTTACTTTAACCCACCCATTCTCCTTGATGTTCTCCCATCCTACGTTCAGCTAATTTGACCTTAGCGCTCACCTCTCAGAGGTTGAAAGATAGGAGTGATAGTTCGAGAAGCTTTTGGATTTTGGAGTGACAGCCACTCACTCTTTCGTCTTTGACACTTGAGGTCACACGACTCGTACTTCCATCGAGGATTTTTCTTTTGATCCTTTTCACTTTTTCTTTTCATATCCCTAACTTTTGCCTGGACTGACTCCTTTTGAGTATCTTTTGATTTTTTTTAAGTCCAGCGGGATGCCCTCATTTTTGCCTAAGTCATTTGTTTTGAAGTCTTCTTGACTTAGCGGGCTTTTGATTTCTTTTTCGTTCTTTTTCGAACAAGTCGTGTGACACTGGTTGTCTGACTCTTTTGGGAAATGATGTGGCTGTCCCACTCCTGATTGAACCATTGTGGTCTTTTAGGCACGACCTCTAGGGATGTGATTGATCCTCGAACGGACACTCCTTTTGCAATTTGGACGCTCGGTCAAATTAGCTAACACCTACCCTGCCCCAGGTTAAGATTGAGGGTTTTTTCGTTCACAGAAAGAAACTCCTACTACAAGGCTCAAAGGGGTTGACAAGGGATTATCTTCCTTATGTCTCCGGTGTTTAAGGATTTGAAACAATGCCTGTACATCATCAGCAGGTTTTATTTCAAAAGCATACAATATCGGAATTTGCATGTCGGTCATTTTCGTCATCCTCCCCAAATTCTTCTTAACCAAGCGGTGGATATTTGCAAAACAGTTAGTGAACACGAATGGATTCAATCAAAACATGCACATTTATTTCATTATCATCAATTTGAATAAAAACAACCAAGTTTTACAAACAAGTTTACAAATTCAAACAGGAAAGCAACTACAAATGCAAAGAAATGACAAGCTAAAACAAAGGAAATATGCTAGCTTCCGAGAACTGGGCTTTCACATCTGCCCTGCTGCTGAACCAGCTATCCTTATTAGAGGCAACCCAATGCTGTCCTGATCTGCTTCAACGACCCGGCCAGATTATAGAGCTCTTACTCCTTCATTCAGATGATGTGGGGACCTCCCGGCCCGAAGCTGATTGCTGCACTATCAAGCAAATCCTGCACTTTGTGCTTAAATGCTTTGCAGTTCTCAACCGTATGGCCTGGTGCCCCGGTATGGAACTCGCAAGTAGCGTTGGCATCATACCCCGGTGGTGGTGGTCCCGTTAAGGGAGCCAATGTTCTTTTACGAACCAATTGGAGCTGAAGCAATGTCTGCAGAAGCTGTGCGTATGGTATAGGAGGAGTTTCCAAATGACGGCTTGCCAAAGGACCTTGATTCTGACCTCTTTTATACCCCCGATTATTCTGTTGCTGAGGCTGCTGCTGCCGGTATCGGGTTGACCCTTGAGCACCCTTCGTATCAAATGCAACATCGGTTTCTTGATCTTCGATGTACTGATTAACGCTCTCCTTATGCTTAGCCATTTGCTTTCTCAGATCTGCCCCAGGAATAGGCAACAATTGTGGGCCTGGAGATTCTGACACCATGGAGTCCAGGATACGCTTCTGACCCACTACAGCTTTGGAAACATCTGTCATTTTAACATCGATCGAGACAGGAGCAATATGCACAGCTACGCCGCCCGGCGTGAATTCAATATCGTGCGAGTCAATCAGGTCTTGAACGTTGTGTTTGAAAGCATGACATCCCTCGATGTCGTGTCCGAATGCCCCGGAATGAAAATCACATTGCTTATTGGCATCGTATCCCTGAGGAAACGCTTTTGTTGGTGGTGACAACGTTCTTTTCTCAACCAGATTAAACCTCAGTAAGATCTGCAAGAGCTCAGCATATGCCATAGGTGGTGCCTCAAACATTCTCTTTGGCTTCCCTTCCTGGATCCTCTGTTGAGCCGGATGCATCTTCTGTTGCTGCTGCTCAGGTTCCACATGCACAGGTGGCACGAGCTTCTTCATTGCGGCTTCGAATAGCTGATCGTCTTCTTTCCTAAGCACATTCTTGACTACCTCCATGATCAAGCTCATCTGGGTCTTCAGCTGACTGTTCTCCTCTTTGAGAATCTTCTGCTCTGAACGCAACTCTTGCATGTCTCTCATTATCTGCCCCAGCTGGCTTTGGACTTCGATCAATTCAACCTGATTCTGTTCCATATCTCTGGAGGAATTCCTGCAACAAACTGGATGATGAAGAAATAAGACCCACGGTTCTGATATACCTGTTAAATGATAATGCAGCGCAGAAAGCAAACACACATTCACAACGAGATAAAGAGAAACCCAAGCTATAAGCAAACAGACGAACATCTCCCATAAATGTACAACCAACAAAATCAGCAGGTAAGCACAAATGAGTACGAATACAGTGACCCCAGCCAACAATCCTGGTGGTGGTCAGCAAATACTGATGCACAAAAGCTAAACGGGTTAAGCAGAGAAAACAGATGCGGCATCCGACGCGAAAACCTCTAGAAATTTCTCCCATACCACCGAACTTTCTGATTGGCAATCTTCAGAGCACACACTTCCTGTGGAGTCTTCCATGATATTAACTGACGAACCCCCACAACTGGAAGATGGAAAATCATTAATCTGAACACAACCCTGAGGAGTGATGCAAATACGGCTAGAGTCTAACAAATCCTGAATCTGACTTCTAAGCACCTTACAATCATTGGTTGAATGCCCCTGTGCCCCATCGTGGTACTCACAGCGGGCGCTGGCATCAAAACCTGGAGGATACGGTGGAATCACCGGCTTAGTCTCTTTCGGCACTATCAATCCACTTTTGACCAGATCTGGCAACAACTGGCTGTACGACACCGGTAGCTGAGTAAACTGCCTTTCAGGCTTCCTTGGTCTTCGTGGAGCATGCTGACGCGATCGGCGATAGGATGATCGTTGACTTGAAGTATCTGAAAACTGATCCTGAGATGCTAGAGATTCTGAGGTGGCATCATCTCCTTCCCACTCTTCTTGAGAACTGACAACTGACTCAATCTTATTAACTGGGACGTAAGGAACACCTCGAAACTTTCCACTCCTGAGTCCTCTCTCAACAATCTCTCCCAGCCTCATCAGGCCCACAAAGTTTGTGCAACTGAACAATTTGTCAAAATAATGGCCTTTCAGAGTACCCAAGAAGATGTCAACCAGTTCTCTTTCCGGAAGCGGTGGTTGAACACTAGCAGCCAATTCCTTCCATCTTCGCAAATACGCTCTGAATGATTCATTCTCTGCCTGAGATAATTCTTGCAGATCTACGAGACTAGGAGTCAAATCCAAGTTGTAATCATACTGCTTCATGAAAGCTCTGGCTAAATCCGCCCATGATCGAATCTGGTTACTTTCCAATTGCACATACCATCTCAACGATGCCCCAGTCAGGCTATACTGGAAGCAATGGATCATCAATTTGTCATTTCGCACAAACGAAGTCATCCTTCGACAGAACATCATCAAATGCAATTTTGGACAGCTATCTCCTGTGTATTTTTCAAATTCCGGCATTTTGAACTTGTGCGGTAACACGAGGTCAGGGACCAAACACATGGCTACAGCACCCAGGTTAACGGCATCTTTCGCTTCCAAGGCTTTCATCTGCTCTTCCAACACTCGGAGTCTTCTACCATAGTCAAGAGCTCTTGGATCTACTAACCCGGTCATTGGAATATCTCTCCGGTAATTCATCACAGGGAAATCAACACATTGATTGTTAACGGGAGGATATCGTTCATTTTGGGCAAGAAACTGCTCATGCCGATCTCTGTTCTCAACAGCTGGCTGCACAACTTGGTCTGCAGTTAGATTGTTCGCTTGCGGGAAGCCTTCCATAGTATCATACTGATGGTTGGACGCCATAGTAAACCCTGCCTGGGTGTCAGGAACCTGGAAATTGCCTTCAGACATAGCCACCAATTACCGGTAACCGACTATGCTGCTTGATTCTGCTCAAATCCGCTTCAGCCCCTTGGTCGTCTTCAACACTCCACTCTTGCCTCAAACAATTCCCCGAGAATCACTTTCTGGTGAAAACAAAGGCTGGATAAGTGCTCTGACCTGCTAGAGAAATGCTATGCAATATGATTTATGCAAACAGAAATACAAAAATGCTAACGTGCATGTGTGCATTGGAGATATTTTCCCTCCAATTCCAGTGTCAGTGGTAGCAAGACGAGATAAGCCATAAAGACAATATTTGGAAAATCCCTCATATATTGATTAGAATAACAGTCTTGTCAAGAAGTTACATAACTATGCTCCATACAGCTGATATGACAAAGAGGATCCCAACCAACATGCCTGGTGGTGATCTCAACATACAGAATACAAGAGAAATCAAATACGGGTACGATTGCGGAAGTCCTCGACCATCTTCTTTGTCTCTGCATGATCCGGTTGATAAATCAAACCTTCTATCAGTCGATCCCTCTTCCTGACCGTCCCCTGGATGTCTCTGACAAAGTCTTCCCAAGCCTTATCATTAGCACCATCCCCAGGTTTGGGTCTCTTGGCATCTGCTCTATGCTGGAGATCTTCCAAATTCTTCATGGCATCTATCAACTTGCGCTCGGCCTCGTATCGGCGACAGGCTTCTTCTTCAAGCTCTTCGTTCTTCACTTTGACCTGTTCTTCTAACTGAGCAATCTGTGTCTTCAGCTCTCCTTCTCGCTCCTTGCGCTTGGTCATAGTGAGATCCCAGTGTTCTCTGAACTTGGCTAGCTTTGTGTAGGCCCTTTCCAGCTCTTGCTTCTTGGTAGCCAACACACTACTAACTGAGTCTACATCTAACTCCAGACGCTTCTTTGTTTCAGTCAATTCCAATAGCGTGGCCTTCAGATGTTTCAGAGTTTCATCCTGTTGCTTAGAAATATACCCTGTTTCAATATTTTCATGCCGAAGCTTGGCATTCTCCTGCTCTAAAGCCTCTTTAGTCTTTGCCAGCTCTTCTTTCTCCGCCATCAGCTGCTTGTAGACCTGAATGTCCACAGTGGTAGGCTCCTCCACCGGAGGAGGATGCAATGGCTGAACTGCTGGATACGGCATAAGGAATTTCACAGCTCGCTCACGAATCCATTCTTCATATGGGCTAGGACCTCGAGTATCCCCTCTGTTACCTGAAAGCTTCCCTCTCTTGTGCAAGTTTTTCCAGGCTTTCTCAAGTTTGGTCAGCATCTCTTTCCCTATTGCCCCGGTGAGATACAGAGATTCCTGTATCTCCTCGGGCTTTGGCGCTCCATGAGGTATGTACCCAAATTGCTTGATCAATAAAGAAGGGTTATAGTTGACACAACCTTTCCTTCCTATTAACGGAACATTCGGGAATCCTTCGCCTTTGAGTATGACTTCAGCTCCAAATACCTCTTTGTTGGTCCATACCACGTTCTCAGCAGTTAATCCCATTAAGCGCTCGGGCCATCCTAGAGAATTGATAGACGTGACAAAAGGGCCCGACTTAGGCAAATGACTGGTGAACCACCTGCATAGGAGAGGTACACAGCAAGACACATTCCTTCCTCGTCGCTTTTCATTCTGGTAATGAGTTGAATGGTGGATGTCTCCCAGCAAAGTAGGAACTGGGTTTCCCGCAGCCAAAATATAGAAGGCATCTGAATCAACAAAATCAGGAATGTTCGGGAATAACACGATGCCATACACACATACAGCAAGAATGACGTCAAAAACATCCCATTTACCCTTCTGGGCATACTCTCGAGCCTTATCCACTAAGACATCCAACGGAAATCCCCATACGTCTCCTCTTCTGATCATCTTCCCAGACAACTCAGACTCTTTCAAGCACAGGATGGTAGAAAGCTCAGCCAGCTTAGGCTCAGCGTCCGGACGATAAAAAGGCATCTGCTCACGGATCGGTATATCCAGAAGTGCAGAGTATTCCTCCAGGGTAGGAGCCAAAACAAAGTCGGGAAATACAAAACACCTGAGCTCCGCGTCGTAGAACTGTAACAGAGTATAGATGCCGCTGGTCTCGTAGACAGATGGCTGATAAACGTAGGTCAGAATCCTCCCATATTTCTTTCTGAAGTCACCCATTCCTCTCTTCTTAGCAATAGCAATCAACTCTAACAATGGACTGATATTCGGCGACGGAAACTTATAGGGCAATACTCTCTTCAGGTTTTCCATGTCTTGCTAGGAACAAACACCAGAACTGGAAGGGGAAATATGTACCTGCAATACACACACGTTAGTTGAATGCATATGGTAATGCAATGATGCAATATGATAAATAATGCAATCTGCGAACATAGGGGCTATGCTGTAGCCTGAGGAGGAATATCTCTGTGATCAAGAACAGAAAACCAACACGGTCACCAGAATCTCATGCCACTAACTATCATCTGATACTCCAAATATCAATCCCCTGGTAAGAAAACCATCTGACCCTCTGTATCTGACGAGAATACCATCTGGTAATAGCCTCAACCTCAGATAAGAAACCCATCTGACCCAGACAACACACCTGGAGATGAATCAAGAATACCATCTGATAAAGATAATGAATCATGGTTTCTGAAGGCCAGTTTTCCTGCAATAACCCAGTCCCTCTCACAGGTAGGATAGACCTAATCCACGGACAAAGGTACGGCATCCTATGCGGTTATCAGCGTCACAGACTTTCATGAGTGACGATACGATTCCCAGAAGGAGTGGCATCATCAAATCATGAAGAGGCCTCACTTAGCTGACTTCCAAATGATCGGTCCCCAGAGTCGACAACCCTCACGTCTGGACTCCCCTCAGATCCTCAGGACCGGAAAGGAGCACCTCTGCAAGAATCTCGTCTGAGCGCAGATTTTCGTAGGGAACTGTGCCTGCTCAGCAGACAGGTTCGTCTACTACTTCTCCGCAACTATATCTAGGTGTGTACTCAAGCCCAGGTCCGGCTTCTCACTCACAGTAACCTCCCTTTGCCCACAGCAATAATCATGATAATATAATGCTGGAAAATAAATGCGGAAAGGTAAAGGTACAGAAAAGTAAAGTGCAGAAAAGTAAAACACAATATGCACAACACCCAACAAATAAACACCCAAGCGCTAGGATTGACTCGCGTAGGGGATGGGAAACGGTCCCAGCATAAGGGATGGGAAAAGTCCCTAGATGCTATAAGTCCCCAGCAGAGTCGCCAGCTGTCGCTACTGCGAAAATCGGCGCCGGCTTGACAGGAGAGTCGCCACCGTGCGTTATTTATCCCTCAGAGCGGGAAAGGAAACGCTCGAAGTAAACCTCGCAAAGACGGGAAAAGGTATGGTCATCGCAACCAAAACCTGGATTCGGGAGTCGGTTACGCAAGGGGAAGGTATTAGCACCCCTCACGTCCATCGTACTCGATGGGATCCACGCTTGATGTTTATAGGTAAAAGGGTGTGTTATCTATCTACGCTAATGGCTGGTCTGAAAAGAAAATAAAAGGACAGGACTCGACAGAACATACGGTGTTCTGGGCCTACGTATTCCCTCGTGCAATGGGAAAGTCAGAGTCAACGTAGTTCGACTTCCTACGTCTAACGGGGGAAAAGGTGCTCGCCAGGACATCGCGTCCTGTGCCTACGTACTTTCATTTGAAATGAAAGATCAGAGCAAACGTAGTTCGGCTAACTACGGGTAAACAGGAGTTCTCACACAACAGTGAGAAAACAAACTAGTCTCTAAGGCTCGGGAACCTACAACTACGATCTGGTCTCAAACGCGCTCAGGCAAGAGAAAGGGATAGCAATTAGTCGTTAGCGGGAAAGTCTCGATCGCACAGCCGCGAGAGAACAAAGGTTAGTCGTTAGTGTGCTCGCTAGGATATCGCATCCTATGCCTACATATCTTCGTCTGGAACGAAGAATCAGAGCAGCTGTAGTTCAGCTAACTACGGATCAAGCTACTCAAACGCTCCTACAGAAAGGAAAGGGAAACCCTAGAACTATAGCTGAGAAACAGGGGAATCTATATACTGCTATCACACCTGGTTGACCATCCTAATGTCTATCATAACAACTCCGCAGCGGAGAAGTCAGAGCTCCTAAGGGATCATGGCAACAGGACTAAACTACACACAAGAAACTGCAACGTAAAGAATACTGAAAATATGCATGAATGCAACAACTAGACGAACAAGGCACAGAGGCAAGGGAGCTCAGCTCTACCGAATACCAACAAGCAAAGCCACGCAATAACAAACAAGCAGAAGGAGGACCACCTCAACTTCTCATGCACACAAAGTCTACTTCTAAGATGCACCTATTCAGAACTATCTAGATGGACACCTAAGTCTAATGCAACATAACATCACACAAGTCAATCAACACAAAGAGACTAACCCTGAGCAGGGCCTCTAACAAACCTGAAACAAGCTCCTAATCTAGCTCTCTAAACAAACTCTATACAACCTAAGCAAAGATCTAAGCAACAAATCTAATCAAAACCCTAAGCAAGGATCTAAACAAACTCCTAGGCAAGAGGAATCAATCCCATTCTCCAAGCTTCAGAATAAGCTTACCAGAGAAAGGAAGCTAAGCAGACAAGCTCATGGTATCTTCCTCAGGAAAGCACCAGGAGGTTACTCCTCAGGAGTCGTATCCTATGCGGCTCGACAACTGTGATCAGTTTACATCCCTCCTCAGGAGAGATTAAACTCACATGAAGGCTCCGACATCACTGGATACTTACGAAATCCTAGATAAACTAATGGAACTAAGTGAATAGACCCATAGGACCTTCCTCAGGAAAGTACTAGGAGGCTTCCACTTAGGAATCGTATCCCATGTGGCTCAACAACATGTGATCAGTTTACATTACTCCTCAGGAGGAATTAAACTCACAAGTCGGCTCCAACATCACTGGACACTTAAGAAGTCCTAGACAAACTGCTGGAACTAAGTGAATAGACCCATAGGACCTTCCTCAGGAAAGTGCTAGGAGGCTTCCACTTAGGAATCGTATCCCATGTGGCTCAACAACATGTGATCAGTTTACATTCCTCCTCAGGAGGAATTAAACTCACAAGTCGGCTCCGACATCATTGGATACTTACGAAAGAGGTGAGAAGAAAGAATGAAGGTCATTCATAGTGCCTTCCTCAGGAAAGTACCATAAACTCCCTTCAAACTTCAGGATCTCGAACCTCACAAACAGACAAACAAGCTCCTAGACTAAGCCTCAGTCCAATGCAACTCTGCAAGCTCCAACAGGACTCCCATCAGCTCCCACCTTCAAGAAGAACCCACAGGCCAACAAACCACAGGAGACTATCTCTGAAGTTCAACCACAGTTGAACTTCAAAGTCAGAAGTCATCAAGACTTCTCCTATCTTCAGGCTCAGACAAATCACAGCAGAACATCCTATGAAAATCTATCAAAAATCTAATGGGAGACCTACATGGCTCTAGGATAACATACTGAAAAATCAAAACAAAATTCAATACCAGATGAAAGAATTAAACTCAGCAACACAGATATATCAACAGACCAATTATTCATCATCAATAATAGTGAAAAAATGCAATTAAAATGAAAATGCATGATTGAGCTAATCTTTTTCGCACTATAAAATTCTACACTGAATTACGAGTCTACAGAAAAAAGAACGGAATTATTTGACTAAACCTACCATTTTTTATGAATTTCTAATGATATGCATGCATTAAAATATAAAAAGTAATCAATTAAAATGGAAAATATGTAAAAAATAACAAACAAAAATAAAATGACAATTTTATTTTTATTTGATTTTTCTTAATATTCTCATGAAATGGTTGGAAAAAAGAATTATTAAAAACCACAATTATTTACAATTTATTATGAATTTCTAACATGAACATATAAAAAGAAAATCAAAATCTAAAAGAAAATGACATGGAGGGTGCAAATAGCAAGATATTCAGGTTATTTCTACATTGGGCTCACATTGGGGGGTGCAACTAGCAGTTGGTGCGCAGGCCCATGTTATTATCCAAAAACAAATAAAAAAAACTGAACTGAAATGCAGGGGGGGTGTCACATTAGCAATTTCTCAGTTGATATTATTACTGGGCTTACGCCCAGGGGGTGCAGGAAGTAAATTGGGGCTTAAGGCCCAACTCACTCTCTCAGACTCTCACGCTAAGGGGGTGATTGAGTAATTGAGGTGGGTGCGTTAGTAAAACGCTTGGGCCTAAGCCCAGTCCAAACAAACCCTAATCCAGAACGAACCCTAACAAAACTATTCTTCCTCCTAACCTCTCAGGGTACTGTTCATCAAGCGCCGTTCACCATCTTCTTCCTCTATCTCTCACGCTCTCTGCAACTTTCCCGTCTTCCTCCTCTCCATCATTCTCATCTCTCTGAAACTCTCTGAACAAACCTCAAAATCAAACACAATCTCAATACCGCCACACTCAAACCACGCATCAAACACACTTCCAAACCCTAACATCCCTAAAATCTCAATGAACAAACACAACCTAAGGCCATTCTATCAATCAGAAGCGACATGCAACAAATTTAAATGAGGACGCACCTGGATGAGAAGCAAGAACGAGCTAAGGTGTTCTTGAAGTTCGTTGAAGAACGAAGACCTCAGAGTGCGAAGATCTTGAAGATTTCTGGTGAATCTGGCTAGATCATGGAAGAAAACTGGAGGCGCTGCGTTGGTTGAAGATCGTTGAATGTCTGAGCGTGCTGGAAAAATTGATGGAGGATTGATATTATTCTGGAAAGATCTTGATGGACGATGAAGATCTGAGATGATTTCTGGAAAAAATTCGTATGAAGGTTTGAAGGTTTAGTGATTTCTGGAGAGCTGTGGGATGAAGGTGATGAAGGTTTAATGGCGTTTCTGGAGTTTGGTTGGAGGTGGATGAAGGTGGAGGACGATTTCTGGAAATTAATGATGAAGATGATGAATGTCTGGAAAAATTCTTGATAGATGATGAATGTTGATGATTCCGGCGAGGTGGAGACGGTGGAGATCTGGGAAGAAGATGAAGATCTGAGGCTTTTGGTAGCTCCGGTGGAAAGGACGGTGGCCGGCGGCGTTGCTAGGGCGTTTGCATGCCCGGCGGTAAGGGGGCTCCGGCGAGGACGAGAGGAGGCCAGGTGGCTCAGGGAGATGGTTGCATGCGTGCCACGTGGTGGCGTGGAGAGAGAGAGAGAGATAGTGGGGGACAGGTGGGGACGTCTGGGAGTGGGTGGTGGCGCAATGATTGAGAAAAACGTGGGGGGGCCCTCTAAGCAACACGTGTCATGCTATTTATATCCCTGAAGATGCTAGAACTTTCCAGAAATTTCTGGTGTGCGCTGGGAGCATTTTTGACTGACTGGATCATTTTGCTGGACTTTTCTGAATCAATTGTGAATTGGGCCTTTGCAAAAAACGCCTCACTGGGCCCATACG
>OZ012736.1:524767118-524814618 GCA_963859935.3 Lathyrus sativus
CGAGATGGTGGATAAAGAGATATGTGATGGATAAAGTTACGTCTTCGTATCGAAATACGAGTATCGAGACCACCCTCACTACAGTAGGCATCCCGACACTCGGAGAGGAAGAAAGTCTACACTTAATCCCCTCTTTTAATTCGGTACAAAGAGAAATCAAATTATTATGGTTTGAAAAAAAGGGCTCGGTACGAGACCTAGGTTTTTATGAGGAAATGTTGGAAGCGCCTTTGTATTGACAGCCGAGCATCGAGACCACCCTCACTACAGTGGGCATCCCTATGCTCGAAGAAGAAAAGGTCTACACCCAATCCTCTCTTTAGCTCAACACAAAGAGTTGATTTTAAGGAGATGAGATTTGAAAATGGATGGGAAACGTCTTCGTATTGAAAGACGAGTGTCGAAACCACCCTCACTACAGTGGGCATCGCGACACTCGAAGAGGAAGAAAGTGATACACAAAATAAGCCCAAGCGTGATTTAACATCAACAAAAATAAAATCATTTTTAATACAATATTTTAACATTACTAATTTAATAAAAATAATATTAAATCCCTTAGAAAAATTAACAAAAATCAAAATGAAATAATAAAGAAGAAAAAAAGAGGTTTCTTAAAATTTAATAGATGAATGAAAAAAAAGTTGGGTGGAATCATCATGGGCCTCACGGCCCATTCATCCCCCAACAATCAACAGCAAACAAAAAGGATCAAATAATGTACATGAAAAGAAAAAACGGGCCCTAAGCCCCGTTCACATTTCAGAACAAAGAAAGAAGTCCAATTCTAAAAACAAAACCAGATTTTACTTACATAAAAGAAAAGGAAGATAGGTGCAAAGCGTAGCCGTGAAATTGTCAACTTCAAAATTGAATTCACGCGAAGAACAAAACCAAGCCTCTGATTCAAATCCGACCTTCTTCCTCAGACATAATTCCCTCCATCTCAACTTGGTTCGGGTTAGGGTTAATGTTAGTCCATCTTTGTTCTTCGCTTGGAGTCTCACAACTTGCTCTCTCGATCTCTCTCTCTCTCTCTTGATTCGAATAGGTTCGTTCAAATCTCCCTTCTATTCTTCTCGTTTCTAGTTTATGTTCGGGTTCAAAGGTTTGGGGATTTAGGGTTTGAACAGGGTGAAGTTTCAAATCTAGGTGTTGCGGTGAAAATTTGATATCAAGCTATTAATTAACTTGAACCTTATTTCTTTTACAACCGGTCTTTAATTTATCCAAAGGATAGGTCTAAAGAAAGAAAGAACCTTTTTCGCGATGTAACAACAACGCTTTAGAGATTCGGGGATTCGGGGGTTGGTTATATCTAGGGAAGGTATTAGCACCCTAAATATCTGTAGTACTCTACAGGAACCTTCTGTTCATTGCTTGCTAAGGCTGTGAAACATGCATCGGTTTAATTGGGGAATTGGGATAAAAATAAAATAAAGGCCTAAGTGGTTTTCTAGGTTTGCTCGCAAAGGCGTTGCACCTTTTGCCTACGTATCCTGACTAGGATAGAATCAGAGCAATCGTAGTTCACCTCACAAGGGAACAGAACACTTGATGACGATCAAGGTTCAGGGGGGAACAAACATGACAATGCTTGTGTGGAGTTGACAAACTCCCTAAGCTACATTGAAGGGTAGTAAGATATCATGACGATGATTCTTACACAGAGTTGACGAACTCTGTCCTAGGGTTCTAGGTGAAGAACACTCCTAGTACGGGCAGGTTTCTTAGACTTCAAGCAAAGTCTAAAGGTGATGAAATTAGGGTTAAAAGTGACTTGACAAAGTCGAGGGTATGATAGAATTGGTTTTTGGTCCAAGACATTGATTGTCAACAGGACAGACTTTTTCCTTTGGAGGACAGTAATATTGGCGATTGGACGTGCTTCGGCGCTTGGGGCCACATACAAACATTACAGGAATAAATATTGCAACATACAAACATTAAAAATAAATTAATTATTACAACCATATCGAATAATTGGAATAAAAAACAGAGAGATTAAAGTATCAGGCTTGGTACGCTGACAGTCTGTACCTGAAACGACTGTTAGTAGACAGATGAAAAAATGAAAAATAACAATTCAAGGAAAATATTTTAATATGTTGCCAAACATATCAAAACATGATATCAATCGAAATTTCCGACGAACGTGAGTGGAACAGTTCTAAATTTCATCTGCAGCTGCTTATAATTAATACTGTCAGTGCGCGGATCGCGCGAAATTCAAAGTGATCAAAAATGGAAATTGATTACATATTATGAAACTACAATTTAAATCAAGCATAACAAAAAAAGAACGGATGAAAAACGATAAAAAATGAGAAAGTTATGATACTGTGAAGTTTTGAATCTGTACTGTCAGTACGGTAAAAGTATACTGTCTAGTCAAATACGTTTTGTATCATAACTTTTTAACCGTTTATCGGAACGAGACAAAATTTATATGGATTTGGGGTAGAATGATGAGAGGAAGAGGATGGTGATGTTAGTTTTTACAAACTGTTCACCTAGTGAAAAAAACGCTGACTGGTGTGTGTGTTTGTTTTGAATGCATGGAAACATAATCGAAACCAAATACGTTTTATACCGTATCTCACTAACCGCTCATCGGATCGAGACAAATTTTATATGTAAATTGGGTAGAAAAATGAGAGGAAGAGGATGGCATAGGTGGTTTTTTGAAATTCACTCTCCTGTGAAAAAACGATAGCTGGTGTAAAATTATGACTTTATGCTTGCAAAATGAAATGAACACTTGGTATACTCATGCTACAAGTCAAGTGAGGTCACATACACATCACACATATCCTATATAACAGATAGCAAGCAAGTTTGAAGCCAAGGCATGAGTAAATATGACAGTTGTATGTAAGTTGCAAATCACATGACATAACAATGCATGATGAGGTGATTTTTGGTTCTTGAGTGTTTTGAGCAATTCCACCTGTTCTAACACCTTAAATACATCATATGGAGTGTGTATATATTAAAAAATCAGAACTGGAACATAGGTATGAGTATGTAGTATTCATTTTGCAAGTTAAAGCATTATGTGAATCATGAAGCATTATGTGATGTAAAACTTGTGTCAGTCAAATTTTCATGATTTGAATCATCAATACACATTACATATGATCATGTGAAGCTGTAGAAACAAAGATAGAACATGTACAAGCAAGAAAACTCAAACTGGCATGTAAACATGAAGCATTTTGTAAAGACATGAACAAATGAGCATGATAATAGGCAGATGAAGTTCCAGCTCAAATTGAACCAAGTTAATCATTTAGACAGCATAAACACATGATATTAAGATGATCCAAACCTTAAAAATCCATAGAAAGCCACTGTCATGAGTTTTGGCTAGTTAAATGCAAGTTGTTCACATAAGGATGCATATGAGGACATGAAACTTGATACAAGGGTTTCTAGCACAAGATGAGCATTCAAACACTTTAAATATGTTCAAATTAAGGTGTGTGCACTGAAATTTTAGCCAAAAATGAGTTGATGCAAGAAGTGTCCAATTGTGTGGTTTTGTCATTTTGGTGCAATTGGTGTTAACAAGTGAAATTTGAGACAAGGCAAGAAAACATCAAGATGAGCATACATATATGTTTGAAATGTTCATTAAAACCTGTTAGAATGATACAAGGTGCTTGTCATGCTCTTATGCAAAAAATGACCAAGTGAGTGTTTGGTGTGTTTTGGAGCATTCATGTCATTTTGGTGTCAATAAGTGAAAAATTGATATAGTGTGAAAAACAGCAATGTGATCATACAAACACACTTAGAACAACCATTTAGACATGTTGGAAGGTTGAGAAAACAAATATCAAGTGTTAGGCAAAGAATGGTGGTGTGTGTGGTTTGTGATTTTGATGAAATTTGGTGTTACCAAGTGAAATATTGGTGCTGTGTTTAAAACAATAAGAGAAGCACATACACATGTCACAAATGCAATTAAGGATATGTTGGGATGATTAAGACAGAATTGCAAATGGTTTGTAACCAATTTCTACTGCTATAGATTTTGAAAACAGTTTGGATGCAATGCTGTACATAATGAAATGTTGGCCAAGATCACATGAATGATATTGCTGGTATTAATGTGAACAAACTAAATCACAGCTCATTATTATGGACAATCCAAAACAGTTTTGCAATTTCTATCAGCCTGAATAGTAATGAGTATGACCAATACAATGCCTATACATGCTTGATATACATACCTTAAAACAGCAAGGCATAATGAACCAACTCTAGGCAAGAAGAGGTAGCAGCAAAAACAAATGAGAACCTAACAACAACAATGCTAGCATACACCTCTTAAAACGACAGCAAGCCATAAAATGATGATTAGGATTATACTTACAAATTTCAACAACATTATAACTCAAATAAGATATATTAGCAGCAACATGACATTAACTCCTCAGCAGGAACAGGGTACATAAAACATAGGATTCATGTTAGCAAACATTAAGCATTTATGAACTTCTTCAACAAATCCATGGTTTTAAGTATAATGACTCAAAACAAACAGTATTACCACATCAAGAATGAGTTTACATACTTATGCTAAACCTCATGACAGACCATTCATAAAAAAACCAAATATCATGGAAATAAACAACATGTGTTTATGGTTCAAATGCTCAAAAATGTGATTTCATAAAAAGTGGTACTAAAGCCAATAAGACACATCTACATACCTCTTGTAGATCCTCTTGGATATGCTGAAATGATTTGAGAAACCAAGAAATCCCTCCTTCTCCCTTTTGTCTTTTGCAATTTCTTCTACTTTAAGCAAAATGCACTTATGTGGACAAATCCCATCTATGAGCTTCCAGCTGATCTTTATGGTTTTGAACAGCTACAATATGATGAACATGAGGTGTCTCAAGTGTTGGAATGGTGAGAAAGGCTTTGTGTCAAGTTTTGTCAAGAAAAATGCCCAAAAGTCAAACTATGGTACATGAACCATTGACTTTTTGATCCTTAGATTTTTTGGGAAAACTAATGGTTGGAACAGCTTCAGAGGGTCATTTTAAGGTGGTCTATGAGGTCCTTGAATTGTTTTAAGATTTGGATGAAGTTCTGGTGTGAAATGTACAAGTTGACATATTTGGTGTTTTTGAAGGATTTTGAGAAATTGAGACAAAGTGAGGGAAATGTGATAACAGAAGTTGTTTGTGGTTTCTATCAGATTCTATATCTATGGAATGAGGTGAGGAGGGTCTCTATTTATAGGAAAAATGAGTGAGGAGCTTGCTTGGCTACTTTGCTTCACCATGAAGAAACCTTTGATTTTCCATCCATTTGGCTACTTGCTTCTCTTTTTCTGATTGCTAGCTGTTTCTTTGCATTGATTAGCAAGTTTTCATGATGTTTTTACAGAGATTTCAATGCCTAGAGGTGTGATAGAGTGGCTGGAGCAGAGGTTGCTTTACACCTCATGCTTTGAAAGGTCAAAAAATGCAACTTAGGCAATGAACTTGCTAAATTAATTTCCATGAGCTTCCCTTGCTATTTCTTTGGTTCAACCTGCTAAAGATGGTTAGTATATCAGATAGAAGGAGTTTGTAGCATTGAAATTGATCCACTTGAGTGCTAGAGGTGCTTTTGCAAAATTCATCAATGTGGGACAAAAGTGACAAATTGCCAACTTTGAACACATGTATCTCTCAGCTCATAAATCCCCTTGAGATGTACTTGTACTTTTTAGAAAGCCCTCACATAGTACTAAAACTTTCATGTTGGCCAGAAATCTTGATTCTATTTGAAACTAGGTGAAAAACCCCCTTGAAGTTGGCTGATTTTAGCTTTTAAGGTGAAAATAACTTAGAAATTTTCTAAGTTATTTTCCCTTCTAGGAATGTTTTTGCTTATATCTCAAAAAGTATGCATTTTCTGGTTGTGGACTAGTATGGGACTTTTGTAGGACTTGTCAAGAGCTTTCAAATGAGACTAGAACCAACTCAATTGGATGTGTGGTTAAGGAGATACGGTTTAGCCCTTTTCAAAACCCTAATTTCCCGATTTCTCGATTACTCTCTCATTTTTGATCCAATGACCATGAAAATTGATATGCAAGTCCATTATGACATAAGGAACAACTTTGATTCACAACTTGGATTCCAATTCTCAAAATTCGAGGAGTTGACTTTTCGGTCAACCGTACGATCGATCGGTGCCGATCGAGTCGCCTGTTGATATTCTGGACATCCTGGGACTTTGACACTTCTTGAATAGTCTTTAATAGCCTATATTAACTTCATGGACCTCACTCCCACCATTAAAACATTTCCCAACATCAAAGTCAAACCACAGTTGACTTTCCACTGGTTAAAAAAACCTAATCGGGGCCTCCTGACTGCACTGTTCTTGATTCTGAAACAATTTCTTCAAATTGACTTCCCATTTGACTTTGATATTGTCTTTGATTTCATTCCATGATTGAATTGGCCCAAATCATTGGTTGATCCTTCCTTGATTGTTTTGAATTTGTCGGTGCGAGAACCCTGATTTCATCTGTAACTTCACAATGAAACTTTGAACTGGATTAGTGTTAGATAAATTCATGATGTATGATTCTAATATGATTATGAGGATCTAAGGTGGTCAAAATTTGGGGTATGACAGTTGCCCCTATTTAAATATCTTCACTAGATGAACTGGGGATGGCAATCCTCGGAGAATCGTAGTGAGAGGTATTTAAATACAGAAGAACCAAAAATTTTGCACCTTAGATCCGATGCTATGCAAAGGATAAATGTTCAAATGCTATGTTTCCTACATGATGATTTATGATGCATGAAGATGCAAGGCACGCAAAAGGTAAAACAGACTGCTATCCACTGGGGAATAGTCTCAGAAGACTCGACACACTGGGAATGTCCTTATAGAAGGACACGCACTGGGGAAAGAGAGACTGGATATCAGATAGTTCAGACATGACTAAATGATGACAACTGAGAATATAACTTGACTGGAGGAGCGGGACCTGACGAGGACGACCGTTCACTGGGGAAAAGGGGTATTTCACCGGGGAAAGAGATGCGTTCCACTGGGGAAAAGATAACTTTACCGGGGAAAGGGTGACTCCACATGGAGAAACAAAGGAAAATGAGTCAAACCTTGCTGGGAATGATCAGTCAAGGCCTTCCTATAGTGAAGAGTTCAAACGGGATCTTCAGGAATGGACTATAAACAAGAACCGGACACACGGGGGATACTAGTGACTACTAGACCTCCAGGACCAGACTGGAAAAGCAAAGACATGCCGGGATAAGGGTGACTACCCATCCAGAGCAAAAGGTAAGGAATGCCAGTGACAACTGGACTTTAGCTAACTGTATCGGTGACGACCGAATGGATAAACAACAATACCGGTTACAACTGGATTTTCACAGAATTTGGTAACGACCAATAGTGATGTCGGATAAGGATGCCAGTGACAACTGGACTTACTGGGGAAATCTGAGTAACAACCACAAATGACAACTTGGGTGAGAATGCCAGTTACGACTGGATTTCAATGGGGAGGTTGGTGACGACCAACACAAGATACCAATGACAATTGGATTTAATGATGCCAGTGACAACTGGACTTCACGGGGATTTAATAACAACAATTACAAACCACGGTTCGGTTGGAGGTTGCCAGTTACAACTGGACTTGACTGGGGACGTTGGTGACTACCAACAAACGATACCAATGACAATTGGATTTTGCGGTGCCAGTGACAACTGGACTTTGAAAAAGCTGTAGTGACAACTACGAGATAAAATATATGGATGCCAGTGACAACTGGACTTGAAGTAACAAACAAATAATGAGATAACACAACACTGGGGGGGCGGGGAAAACCACACTGAATCCAGGCCGAGTGGTAAATAATCTGAAACTGTACTGAGGAATGGAGCTTAATCAAGTCAACCCGCAATGTACAAGTGAATTACTGTCTTTTGATAATCCTGTCGAGGATGAGTTCTTCAAACTTCACATGATGGTTTCTTTAGTCTTGGTTACTACACATGACCAAAGGCGATCCTAAGTGAACGAATTTGTTAATGCTTCAACTGGGGGAATGACACACATGTATATCAATGCTCCTGCCACCTCGAGACATCAGGGGGCATATGATCGGGCTGAGTGTCTCACGGGTTAAAGCATTTGTTTTTGCAAATCTTTTTCAAGTTTTATTATGAAAAATCTTGACCTCTTACGTTTTTCAAAGCTATCATTTGATAAATGAACAACGCTTTGCATAACAGAAATGATAAAGGAAAGTAATAGTTGTAAACAAAAGAATGGCTCAAGACTGATTTTATTTAAGAGGGAGATCTTGCCAATGGCTAGATTCCATAGAACATTGTACAAGCGAAAAATGGCAATTGTGGAAAGGTTACATTGAATCCCATGACCATTTATCCCCTAAAGACCAGAATTCATCAACATCCTTGCTTCTGACGAGAGCGATGGGAAGTGAGTTTTCTTTGTGTAACTTGCTGCATTGGTGACAACCTTCTGATGCAGTGAAACGCCTTTGTCCCTAATTTTTGCCTGGATCGCCCTTTCGGGTTTTCAATCCACCGGGACGCTCATTTTTGCCTAAGCCGCCCTTTCGGGTTTTCAACTTAGCGAGCTTTCAATTCTTTTCTCTTTTTCTCTTTTTCTCTTTTTCCTTTTTACCCTAACTTTTGCATAAGCCGCTCTCGCGAGTTTTCGACTTATCGGGCTTTCTTTTAGGCGTAATATTTTCTGACTGCATCAGAATTTATTGGATGAGTAAGTTGCTCTCCATCCATGGTTGTAAGGATTAATGATCCTCCTGAGAAAACTGTTTTCACAATGAAAGGGCCATCGTAATTGGGCATCCACTTCCCTCTGGCGTCTTTGTGAACTGGTAAGATCTTCTTTAGTACAAGTTCGCCTTCTCGGAACTCCCGGATACGAACCTTCTTGTCAAAGGCTCTCTTGATCCTTTTCTGGTATATCTGACCATGACACATTGCTGATATACGCTTTTCATCAATTAAATTCAGTTGGTCAAACCTTTCTCTGACCCACTCTGCTTCTTCCAGCTTAGCTTCCATGATAACTCTTAACGAAGGGATCTCAACTTCAATTGGGAGTACAGCATCCATCCCGTATACTAATGAAAAAGGGGTTGCCCCTGTTGAAGTGCGGACGGATGTTCGGTATCCGTGCAGGGCAAACGGCAGCATTTCATGCCAGTCTTTGTAGGTCTTCACCATCTTTTGCAAGATCTTTTTGATATTTTTGTTAGCTGCCTCAACAGCTCCGTTCATCTTCGGACGGTAGGGAGAAGAATTATGATGCTCAATCTTGAACTCATCACATAATTCTTTCATTACTTTGTTGTTCAGATTGGTTCCGTTGTCCGTAATGATTCGGTTGGGAATCCCGTATCGGCAGATTATTTCCTTCTTGATAAAGCGTGCCACCACCTGTCGAGTCACGTTGGTGTAGGAAGCAGCTTCGACCCATTTGGTAAAGTAATCAATGGCGACCAGGATGAAGCGGTGCCCGTTGGAAGCTTTCGGCTCAATTGCCCCAATCATGTCGATGCCCCACATTGAGAATGGCCACGGTGATGACAGTACATTTAACAATGTCGGAGGTACATGCATTTTATCTGCGTAGATTTGACATTTGTGGCACTTCCTGGAGAATTGGATGCAATCATTTTCTAATGTCAGCCAGTAGTATCCGGCTCTCAAGATTTTTCTGGACATTGCGTACCCGTTGGCGTGAGTGCCGAAGATTCCTTCGTGGACATCTTTCATTAATAAATCTGCTTCTCTTTTGTCAACGCATCTGAGCAGAACCATGTCATGATTTCTTTTATAGAGTATACCATTGCTGATGAAGAACTTTGACGCTAATCTTCTCAGAGTTTTCTTGTCGAGAGACGTAGCATTTGTCGGATATTCTTGTGTTAACAGAAAGTTCTTTATGTCGTGATACCACGGTTTACCATCCGTCTCTTCATCGATCATCTGACAGTAAGCAGGTTCTGTTTTTCGCTCAATCCTGATGAGGGTGGCATCATTAACATCCCTGACTTTCCACATGGAAGCCAACATGGCTAAAGCATCGGCAATGTGATTTTCAGACCTGGGTACATGCTTGAAGGTAATCTCGTCAAAGTACTCGATCATGTCGACAATATATGCTCTGTATGGGACCAGGTTTTCATGTCGGGTCTCCCATTCGCCTGTGACCTGGTAGATGACTAGTGCTGAATCGCCGCTCACTTCTAGAGTTTTAATTTTGAGATCAATGGCCGCTTCGAGACCAAGGATACATGCCTCGTATTCTGCAATGTTGTTTGTACAATCAAAATCCAACCGAGCCGTGAATGGCGTGTAACCACCTTCAGGATTCATTAAGACTGCCCCTACTCCGTGTCCGCTGTAATTTGAAGAACCGTCAAACATCATCTTCCAAGGAGAACTTGGTGGTGAGTCTTCAACAGGATCAACCCTTTCACAATCTTTTACTGCCATAATGTCTTCATCGGGAAAATCGAGCTTAACAGACTCATCATTTTCAACTGGCTGTTCGGCAAGGTAATCTGACAAGATACTGCCTTTGATAGATTTTTGAGTTACATATTGGATGTCGTATTCTGACAATAGCATGTGCCATCTGGCAAGTCTTCCGGTCTGAGCGGGCTTTTCAAAGATATACTTGATAGGATCCATTTTTGCAATTAGTAGAGTTGTATGGCAGACCATGTACTGTCTTAGTCTTTTGGCGGCCCATGCTAATGCACAACATGTCTTCTCAAGGAGCGAATAACGGCTTTCACAATCAGTAAACTTTTTGCTCAAGTAGTAAATGGCGTGTTCTCTTCGTCCAGATTCGTCTTGTTGGCCCAACATACAGCCCATAGAATTTTCAAGGACAGTAAGGTACATAAATAATGGCCTCCCCGGGACCGGGGGTATCAGGATAGGTGGTTCTTGCAAATATCCTTTAATTTTGTCAAAGGCCTGCTGACAGTCTTCGTTCCAAACCACTGGCTGATCTTTGCGCAACAGTTTGAAGATGGGTTCACAGGTTGGTGTCATGTTAGAAATGAACCGAGATATGTAATTCAGTCTTCCCAGAAAACCTCTGACTTGTTTTTCAGTTTGAGGAGCTGGCATGTCTTGAATGGCACGGACTTTATCCGGATCTACTTCAATTCCTCGTTGACTAACAATGAAACCAAGCAGCTTTCCTGATCTTACCCCAAAGGTACATTTGGCAGGATTCAACCTCAGTTGGTACTTTCGGAGCCTTTTGAATAATTTTAACAGATGTTCGAGATGACCCTCTTCACTTTGGGATTTGGCAATCATGTCATCCACGTAGACTTCGATTTCTTTATGCATCATGTCGTGGAACAGAGTGACCATGGCCCGTTGGTAGGTGGCACCAGCATTCTTTAAACCGAACGGCATGACTTTGTAACAGTAAGTTCCCCACGGGGTGATGAAAGTAGTCTTTTCCCTATCATCGGGATCCATCTTGATCTGATTGTACCCAGAGAAACCATCCATAAAAGAGAAAACTTCGAAACGAGCAGTGTTGTCTACTAACGTATCAATGTGAGGTAACGGGAAATCATCCTTTGGACTGGCCTTGTTTAAATCTCTGTAATCTACGCACATCCGGACTTTACCATCCTTCTTAGGCACTGGGACAATGTTGGCTACCCATTCGGGATATTTGGATACAGCCAAGAACCCTGCATCTACCTGCTTTTTTACTTCATCTCTGATTTTGAGTGCCATGTCTGGTCTGGTTCTGCGGAGTTTCTGTTTTACTGGCGGGCACTCTGGCTTGAGCGGAAGCTTGTGAACCACTATGTCAGTGTTTAGACCCGGCATATCTTGATAGGACCAAGCAAACACATCCACATATTCCTTCAAAAGTTCTTTTAATTGCTGTTTGATATTCGTCTCTAGACTTGCCCCAATCTTGACTTCTTTCCTGTCATCTTCTGAACCCAAGTTGATGACTTCAACCTGTTCTTTGTAAGGCTCGAGCTTTCTGTCTTCGTCCTGAGTTAGTCTTACCAGTTCATCAGGTATTTCAAAGTTTTCGCCCTCCTCTTCAGCTTGGTAAACTGGTGAATCAAAGTCAGGAGGAGATGCCTGGTCATGGGCGTCAATGGGTTTTTGAATGCGGCTGCAGGTGGGAACGGTTTAATTTTATTAAACATGCACAGATAAATGCAGCACACAAAAGAGAAGATTTTTTTGGTTTTTTATGATTGCCAATTTTCTTTTTAAAAGTGAAAACGATAAAAGCATCAAAAGAAATGAGGAAATTTAGCAAAACGGTCCATTTTCATTGATATTCTTTGAAATTTCGGGGCCCGTACAAAATATTCCTATGACCTTGGGCACGGTCATGGAGTTTTTTGAAATAATAAAACAAGAAAAAGACACAAAGCAAATTACTTTAACTCGTGACACACTACAGGGATGTCAATAGCCTCCCAGTTGTTCAAGGGGGAGTTGCACTGATATACTAGGTGTCCGATATCTTCACTTTCTTCTTCGTTCCCTATTGCATTAATTTGGGACCCTCCGCTGATGAATACTTCCTGGATTGTTCTAGGACGCTTTTGGCCAGTTGTTGTATCTTCATCCTGAGTTGGTTTGTAACCCAACCCTTGTCTGTTCATCTTTGGCTGTACTTCAATAACTTCTCCCCATCCTGCAGGAGTGCCTTCTTTCAATGCTGACTTGATGCTCTGGGCTGAAACGAACGACGGATTACCCTTGGCTACTGTTTCTTCAACCATTACCGCATGAGCTATTTCCAATGCTTGAAATGAGGTTTCCAGCGCTCCTTCTTCCGCTTCAATGTATCTGAAGGATGATAAGTTACTCACCATAAAGTCTTCCTCGCCGTGCACAATTATTAGCTGATCATTTACCACATACTTTAATCGCTGATGTAGAGTAGATGTCACCGCCCCGGCTTCATGTATCCATGGTCGGCCCAACAAACAGCTGAAGGCGGGATTAATATCCATCACCTGGAACGTTATATCAAACACGTGAGGTCCTACCATGATGGGTAATTCCACCTCTCCAATAACAGCCCTTCTTGATCCGTCGAAAGCTTTCACGATCAAGGAAGTAGGTCTCATTTCTGCTCCTACATAGGCCAATCTTGCAAGTGACCTTGCGGGCAACACGTTCAAAGACGATCCGTTATCTACCAAGACTCGTGCGAGTGTATCTTCCTGGCACTTTATGGATATATGTAAGGCTTTGTTGTGGTTACGACCTTCTTTTGGCAATTCAGCGTCACTGAAACTCAACGTATTGCATGCTGTGATATTGGCTACTACCGAATCAAATTGCCCCAGTGTTATATCTCTGGTTACATGGGCTTGTTGGAGTATCTTCTGCAGCGCCTCCCGATGAGCGGGGGAATTTATTAATAAGGACAGGACAGATATTTTGGCCGGCGTTTGGTGGAGCTGATCCACTATCTTGTAATCGCTTTTCCGGATAATCCTCAAAAACTCATCATCTTCTTTTTCGGGATCTGTCACCTCTCTGTTCTGTGTTTCCACCGGGGTAGTGGGTTTCGGAGTCACTATCGTAATTTTGGGCTGATAAATTCGACCGCTGCGGGTCATCTTGCTCGTGCCCACGATGTTCGTAACATCGTCCTGCTCTTTCTGTTCTTTCTTTTCTCGGTCTGCATTTCTAGGTGTCACTGCTAAACCATATTTCCAAGGAACTGCTTTTGTATCATTGTACGGAAATGGCTTTGGTCTTTGAATTACGACGGCTCGGCGTTGAGTGATTGCTGATCTGTTGAACACGGGTTCTGCACTTCTAGGCGCTTGAGTCCATTTGTCTTTGTTGGGTTGATCAAATGATGGCTTTATCACGGCAATATTTTCACTTCTGACCTTACCGCACACTTGTAACAATCCTTCATCAATCAAACTCTGGATATCTTTCTGTACTGTACCACAAACCTCAGCATTGACAGAACATTCCCCACAGTCGTTGTGATTACCCTGGATATAACCTGTTTTCACCAGTTTCTCATGCAGCATCTTTAATGGTGTCTTGATCTCTGATACTTTAGTAATTAATCTTTCAGTTGAAGAATCATCCACAACGTTAACCCCTCCATGGTTTGGTAGTGGGTTACTCTTGACATTGGGCGGAATATCATTGAAGGACAGGATCTTTTTCTCAATCAATTCCCTTACCAAATGTTTTAAAGCGAAACAGCTCTCCAGATCGTGGCCAGCGGCTCCTTCATGGAATGCGCAGTGAGCGCTCGGATTGTAAAAAGGAGATGTTGTATCAGGGTTTAGGGGCCTTGTAGTCACCAAACCTTCCTGGACCAATGAAGGGTATAATTCTGTGTAAGTCATCGGGATCTGCGGGAAATTTGGCTTGTTTGTCGGTCTTCTATTTTGAAAGCCCTGGCGGGGTGCCGGAGCTCGAGGTTGTTGTTGTTGTAGTTGTAGGAGAGGCGGAGCGTTGGGCGCTCGTTGTTGCCTTTGCTGAAACGGTTGATATCCGGGAGCAGGTTGTGTTGCCTGGTAGTTGGGACGAGTGAAAGCAGGGGTAACAGCTGCCACATAGGGTTGTGCGGCATACTGTGGTGGATATATTGCTCCGGGGTAACCTTGTTGCATATAACTTGGCTGTATTGGTTGATTGTAATTCAGATAAGGTTGCTGTTGGTAAGGTTGTTTTTGCGTATGTCTACTTTTTCCGCTGGTGATGGCGTTGGTCTCGCCTTCCTTCTTCTTGTGGAATGGATTACCAGTTTTCTTGACCTGACCACTTGAACTGCAGGAACTGCCTGTAACTCTTCCGTTTTTCAGTCCTAGCTCTACTCGGACTCCCACGGCTACAATATCCGAGAAGCTGGCAGATACACTACTGATCATCTTCTCATAGAACTCTGGTCGGACAGTGTCAACAAACCAATCAGTCAATTCTTTCTCACTAAGCGGAGGTTCCACTTGTGAAGCTACCTCTCTCCATCGTTGAGCGTACTCTTTGAAGGATTCAGAACTTTTTTGGGACATACTCAGTAATTGCCTTCGATCAGGCGCCAAATCCATGTTATATTTGTAATGTCTCATGAAAGCATTGGCCAAGTCTTGGAAGCTGAGAATTTTAGTCTGATCCAAACCCAAATACCATTTTGTCGGTGCACCTTTCAAACTGTCCTGGAAACAATGTATCATCAATTTGTCATTTTCAACATAAGCCGCCATCCTGCGGCAATACATGAGAAGATGTGTTCGTGGGCAGGAAGCCCCTGAATATTGGTCAAAATTTGGAACTTTGAATTTTGGCGGAATTATCAGCCCCGATACCAAGCACATATCCCGGGTGTCTGCCCCAAATATATCATTTCCTTCCATAGCTTTTAACTTTCTTCCCATGGTCTCGACACTTTCCTTCAACCTCTCGTGTTCTTCATTCTCTCCTTCATACTCTTCTTGATCTTCGCCCACTGGTTGATAATTATGAAACATTGGGCGCACTTGCGCTTGCACAGCTGTTGGAGCATAAGTAGGGATAGCCTGGGGCATTTCCCCCCTCAAAGGAACATTCTGCTGATTTACTGGAGTTGGATGTAGAAAATCCGGGTGTAAGCCGTACGGTGGATTGTTGGCGATGGTGTCGGCCGTTGGAACTGGATCTATAGCAGCACTAGTAATCTCAGAAACTACAGTAGCCTGGGTATCCATCTTCGCTTTTATCACCTGTAAAGCTTCCATAATCTGCTTGAATCCGCCTCGGAGATCTCCGAGCTCGTCGTCAATTCTTACAATCTCTTGATTTTGGGCCTCCATTAGTTGACGGGCTCTGGCTCTCGTGTTGTACTTGTGTGTTGGATTCAGTGTGCTTTCCTCTGTTTGAAGATCAGACAGCGGGGTGAGACACGACACAGGAAACAACACTTACGATATGCTTATGACATGTTTATGATATGCTTATGATATGCAGACATGCGGATGCAATATTTCGAACATTCAAGGGGTTCTTAGAAGTCATTCATAGATATTAAAAAGGGGAACATTACAATCATTTTTTTTTATCCCTCTACTGGGGAGCTTACAACAGTTGGAAATTGAAATACAAAACAGCGATTACATCATCACACAGTGATCTCTAACTTGAAGGTCCTCCCTCTTCTGGTTGATTTCTTCCTCTACCCTGGAGAGCTTCCTTTTCTTGCATAGCCAAGAAATACTTGTTCCTCCATGTCTTTCCTTCTTCTTCTGCTTTTACCAATGTAGTCTGCAATTCTTCCTCGAGTGTGGGTTCTGTTGATTCGGGTTCGAATCGGGTATAGAACATTTTCAGAGAAGCCTCTTTCACCCATGCTAGGTAGGAGTCTGATACAGCCGTGTCAGGGTAGTCTAAAACAGTCATGCCCCTGACGTTGATACGGCGCCAAGCGTAGATGATCCTGGCTTTGTATTCTCGGTCTTTTCCGTCTCGAATGCAGAAACTCCTCATCAAGTTGAAATCTGGTTCGCCCATCATTGGATACCCTAACTGTCTGCGAGCAAGGATCGGGTTGTAGCTGATGCACCCTTTGGTACCTATGAGTGGTACATTCGGGAAGTCTCCACAACTCTGGATCATGGGGATCCCTCCATAAGCGGGGTCGTACCATTGAATGTCGGTGTGCTGGAGTAACAGTATCCTCTCAGTCCATGGGTTACTGTTTCGTATATCCCACAGTGCTGGATATCTTGGCAAGCGTGAAATGAACCATTTGTAGAGGAGAGTGGAGCAACATTCAATCGGTCTGGCCTCATACAAGTGTCGGCGGTGAATCGCGTAGTAGGTATCAGCCAGGAGAGTAGGAACGGGATTTCGGAGCAGGAACAAGTTGACTGCGTTTTTGTGGATGAAACTGTTGTCAGACGGGAACAAGAAAAGTCCGTAGATTAACAACACCAATAGAGCTTCAAATGCCTCCCAGTTCTTGGCTTCGGCGTGAAACTGTGCTTTTTCAAACAAGCATTTGGTAGGTAGATCGTAAGGGTGTCCTTGAGCGGTCATTAGGGTTCGTACTTCAGCTACTTCAAGATGAATAGCTTCGGCGATAGTTCTTTCATCAGGGAAACTTTCTCTTCCCGAAAACGGGCTCGGAGTAACATTTAATCCCGTCAACACTGAGTATTCTTCCAAGGTTGGCAACAGCTGGAAATCTGGGAAAGTGAAACAGTGATAGGTTGAATCGTAGAACTTGACGAGCGCGGATAATATTTCCTCATCTACCTGAATCTCAAGTAAGGATAATATCTTTCCGTGTCGGGTTTTGAAGGTTTCAGGATCTTCTACCATTCTTCCCAATATTCTCAGATTCTCCAGATCTGGTTGTCGGAACTTGAACTCTGCGGTTGATTGGATCCATTTTTTTAATACCTGTGAAATGGTTTTAAAACCCCTTGAATGTTTAAAATACAAATGTGGATGCAAATGCGTAAAGTTTTATAGGAACTCAGATCTCGGGATTCAAAACGTCACGGATTTCATTTAATTTTTCGATGTTGCACTACAAAATTTCTTAGTACACATTACAAGAAAACTAAACAGTGCTAAAGGAAATCCTCTGACAGAAACTCCACTGTGGCATTTGCTTTTTGCAGTTCTTCCTCCACTCGAATCTTTTCTTCCATGAGTTTCTCAACCATTGTCTTCCACGGAGTAGACTGATTACTGAAGTAGAACAAGTTTTCCTGGGCCTTTCTTTTCTTACTTGCCTTTATTTCCTCCTCCTTTTCTTGAAGCTGCTTGCGGAGCATTTCATTTTCTTCCATTACCACCTGATATTTATACCTCCAAGATACCTCCGTCTGTTGTGATTTCCTTAATGCAATCTTCAGTTTTTCCTCCTCAGAGAAGAAAATCAACGGGCGTTCTTCTTTTAGGACCATGGGTTCCTGCAAGGCATAAGGCATCTTCAACTGAATAGCTCTCTTTCGAACCCATTGGAGATAAGGGTCGAAAGAAACACAGTTCTGTTTTCCCAAGCTTTCCTTTCCTCTTTTGTGAATATGTTTCCAAGCTTCCAGAAATTCTCCTTTCAATTCAGATTCTCCCAAAAAGAACAAGCTTTCAACACGAGCACTGTTAGGGCGGTCTTTCAGTGGATACCCGAGTTGTCGTCGGGCGAGGACTGGATTATAGCTGATTCCTCCATCTGTAGTAAGGAGGGGTACGTTGCCAAAGTTTCCACAGCTGTCAATAATTTTTATACCGTCGTAATCTCTACTGTACCATTCAATATCGGAATGTGACAGTGCCATGATCTTCTCAGACCACCAACCTTCTCTCCAGAATACATGAGCCTTGGGCATATGAGAGTGGAACCACTTGTACAACAACGGGACACAACAGATGATCATACCACCCTTGTGAAGATTCCTGAGGTGAATGGAATGATGAGCACTACCCAGCAAAGTTGGTACTGGATTCTTCTTCAAAAAGATCTTAATAGCATTGAGATCCACAAAGTTGTCGATGTTGGGGAATAGGAAGATCCCATAGATAAGCAAGGCTAAGATTGCCTCGAATGCGTCCATGCTCAGGTGGTCTGCATAATACTGTGCTTTCTTGATCAAGAACCCAGCAGGTAAACCAGAGATTCCTCCTTTTGTAGTCATGTTTTCCTGTATATCTTTTATTCCCACGCATATTGCTCTGGCGATCTCTTCCTTCTTAGGGTCCTTCTCCGTGAATGGAAAAGGAGAATCTTCAAGGATGGGCAACCCGATTAGGCAAGAATACTCTTCAAGTGTTGGTACGAGCTGATAGTCTGGAAATGTGAAGCAATGATAGAGCGGGTCGTAAAACTGTAACAAGGTGGAGAGGAGCCCCAAATCCATCTTCTTCTTAGTTCTCAGTAGTGACAACAAGTTACCATATCTGCTCTTGAAACCCTCTACATCTGTGATATAAGTGCTCAACCTTTCGATGTCATCCAGCTTAGGACTCTTGTATGTGTACTTGATTGTTTTCTTTTTTGTTTGATCCATGATGTTCCTAAAATTTTAAAATGAGAGACTGAGTTCCATAAAACTTTTATGTTATGATGTTATGAATGCATGGATGCAGCAAACACAAGTATTCACATATACACATCAAGTTTTGGTTTAGGGAAATTCAATCAGGAGCCAAGGTCTACCCTTTCCAATAAGGAGTGTACTAGGGCTTTCTTCCACCTGTAGAACAAGGTTCTAAAAAGTTCCCAGAGTCCTAGACCCATCTTTCGGATATTATCAACTGCCCAAATAACTCGAGGGTCAATAATATTCTCAAGAGAGTCTCGTCTGAGTGTAGTATCGCGTATCAACTATTCAGAAATACTCCCTCATAGTTATCGCACTACATCCTAATAAGGCCAAGTGGGGTAATGTGTTCTAAAGGTCCTCAATGTCATGGGCCCCTTATAGAAAGTAACATTGTTTTCACGAATACTCGATCAACAACACTACCCTCTAAAAGGACCTTCATTGAGCAGCGGTTTTCAAGTTGGCTTATTCGGGAATCAACTCCCTATAAACCTCCTTGAATATACCACCTTCCTACCATAAGTACGCTCAAGCACGGGTATAGTGCTGTCTTACCATTTTTCATTTCCCAAAAGCCAAAAGAACAAGTCTGCACATATTCACAAATATTCACAAATAGCAAGTATATAAGCAGAATAGGTTAAACCCTCAAACAATAAAAACACTCCCCAGTGAAGTCGCCATTTTCTGTTGCGGTGAAAATTTGATATCAAGCTATTAATTAACTTGAACCTTATTTCTTTTACAACCGGTCTTTAATTTATCCAAAGGATAGGTCTAAAGAAAGAAAGAACCTTTTTCGCGATGTAACAACAACGCTTTAGAGATTCGGGGATTCGGGGGTTGGTTATATCTAGGGAAGGTATTAGCACCCTAAATATCTGTAGTACTCTACAGGAACCTTCTGTTCATTGCTTGCTAAGGCTGTGAAACATGCATCGGTTTAATTGGGGAATTGGGATAAAAATAAAATAAAGGCCTAAGTGGTTTTCTAGGTTTGCTCGCAAAGGCGTTGCACCTTTTGCCTACGTATCCTGACTAGGATAGAATCAGAGCAATCGTAGTTCACCTCACAAGGGAACAGAACACTTGATGACGATCAAGGTTCAGGGGGGAACAAACATGACAATGCTTGTGTGGAGTTGACAAACTCCCTAAGCTACATTGAAGGGTAGTAAGATATCATGACGATGATTCTTACACAGAGTTGACGAACTCTGTCCTAGGGTTCTAGGTGAAGAACACTCCTAGTACGGGCAGGTTTCTTAGACTTCAAGCAAAGTCTAAAGGTGATGAAATTAGGGTTAAAAGTGACTTGACAAAGTCGAGGGTATGATAGAATTGGTTTTTGGTCCAAGACATTGATTGTCAACAGGACAGACTTTTTCCTTTGGAGGACAGTAATATTGGCGATTGGACGTGCTTCGGCGCTTGGGGCCACATACAAACATTACAGGAATAAATATTGCAACATACAAACATTAAAAATAAATTAATTATTACAACCATATCGAATAATTGGAATAAAAAACAGAGAGATTAAAGTATCAGGCTTGGTACGCTGACAGTCTGTACCTGAAACGACTGTTAGTAGACAGATGAAAAAATGAAAAATAACAATTCAAGGAAAATATTTTAATATGTTGCCAAACATATCAAAACATGATATCAATCGAAATTTCCGACGAACGTGAGTGGAACAGTTCTAAATTTCATCTGCAGCTGCTTATAATTAATACTGTCAGTGCGCGGATCGCGCGAAATTCAAAGTGATCAAAAATGGAAATTGATTACATATTATGAAACTACAATTTAAATCAAGCATAACAAAAAAAGAACGGATGAAAAACGATAAAAAATGAGAAAGTTATGATACTGTGAAGTTTTGAATCTGTACTGTCAGTACGGTAAAAGTATACTGTCTAGTCAAATACGTTTTGTATCATAACTTTTTAACCGTTTATCGGAACGAGACAAAATTTATATGGATTTGGGGTAGAATGATGAGAGGAAGAGGATGGTGATGTTAGTTTTTACAAACTGTTCACCTAGTGAAAAAAACGCTGACTGGTGTGTGTGTTTGTTTTGAATGCATGGAAACATAATCGAAACCAAATACGTTTTATACCGTATCTCACTAACCGCTCATCGGATCGAGACAAATTTTATATGTAAATTGGGTAGAAAAATGAGAGGAAGAGGATGGCATAGGTGGTTTTTTGAAATTCACTCTCCTGTGAAAAAACGATAGCTGGTGTAAAATTATGACTTTATGCTTGCAAAATGAAATGAACACTTGGTATACTCATGCTACAAGTCAAGTGAGGTCACATACACATCACACATATCCTATATAACAGATAGCAAGCAAGTTTGAAGCCAAGGCATGAGTAAATATGACAGTTGTATGTAAGTTGCAAATCACATGACATAACAATGCATGATGAGGTGATTTTTGGTTCTTGAGTGTTTTGAGCAATTCCACCTGTTCTAACACCTTAAATACATCATATGGAGTGTGTATATATTAAAAAATCAGAACTGGAACATAGGTATGAGTATGTAGTATTCATTTTGCAAGTTAAAGCATTATGTGAATCATGAAGCATTATGTGATGTAAAACTTGTGTCAGTCAAATTTTCATGATTTGAATCATCAATACACATTACATATGATCATGTGAAGCTGTAGAAACAAAGATAGAACATGTACAAGCAAGAAAACTCAAACTGGCATGTAAACATGAAGCATTTTGTAAAGACATGAACAAATGAGCATGATAATAGGCAGATGAAGTTCCAGCTCAAATTGAACCAAGTTAATCATTTAGACAGCATAAACACATGATATTAAGATGATCCAAACCTTAAAAATCCATAGAAAGCCACTGTCATGAGTTTTGGCTAGTTAAATGCAAGTTGTTCACATAAGGATGCATATGAGGACATGAAACTTGATACAAGGGTTTCTAGCACAAGATGAGCATTCAAACACTTTAAATATGTTCAAATTAAGGTGTGTGCACTGAAATTTTAGCCAAAAATGAGTTGATGCAAGAAGTGTCCAATTGTGTGGTTTTGTCATTTTGGTGCAATTGGTGTTAACAAGTGAAATTTGAGACAAGGCAAGAAAACATCAAGATGAGCATACATATATGTTTGAAATGTTCATTAAAACCTGTTAGAATGATACAAGGTGCTTGTCATGCTCTTATGCAAAAAATGACCAAGTGAGTGTTTGGTGTGTTTTGGAGCATTCATGTCATTTTGGTGTCAATAAGTGAAAAATTGATATAGTGTGAAAAACAGCAATGTGATCATACAAACACACTTAGAACAACCATTTAGACATGTTGGAAGGTTGAGAAAACAAATATCAAGTGTTAGGCAAAGAATGGTGGTGTGTGTGGTTTGTGATTTTGATGAAATTTGGTGTTACCAAGTGAAATATTGGTGCTGTGTTTAAAACAATAAGAGAAGCACATACACATGTCACAAATGCAATTAAGGATATGTTGGGATGATTAAGACAGAATTGCAAATGGTTTGTAACCAATTTCTACTGCTATAGATTTTGAAAACAGTTTGGATGCAATGCTGTACATAATGAAATGTTGGCCAAGATCACATGAATGATATTGCTGGTATTAATGTGAACAAACTAAATCACAGCTCATTATTATGGACAATCCAAAACAGTTTTGCAATTTCTATCAGCCTGAATAGTAATGAGTATGACCAATACAATGCCTATACATGCTTGATATACATACCTTAAAACAGCAAGGCATAATGAACCAACTCTAGGCAAGAAGAGGTAGCAGCAAAAACAAATGAGAACCTAACAACAACAATGCTAGCATACACCTCTTAAAACGACAGCAAGCCATAAAATGATGATTAGGATTATACTTACAAATTTCAACAACATTATAACTCAAATAAGATATATTAGCAGCAACATGACATTAACTCCTCAGCAGGAACAGGGTACATAAAACATAGGATTCATGTTAGCAAACATTAAGCATTTATGAACTTCTTCAACAAATCCATGGTTTTAAGTATAATGACTCAAAACAAACAGTATTACCACATCAAGAATGAGTTTACATACTTATGCTAAACCTCATGACAGACCATTCATAAAAAAACCAAATATCATGGAAATAAACAACATGTGTTTATGGTTCAAATGCTCAAAAATGTGATTTCATAAAAAGTGGTACTAAAGCCAATAAGACACATCTACATACCTCTTGTAGATCCTCTTGGATATGCTGAAATGATTTGAGAAACCAAGAAATCCCTCCTTCTCCCTTTTGTCTTTTGCAATTTCTTCTACTTTAAGCAAAATGCACTTATGTGGACAAATCCCATCTATGAGCTTCCAGCTGATCTTTATGGTTTTGAACAGCTACAATATGATGAACATGAGGTGTCTCAAGTGTTGGAATGGTGAGAAAGGCTTTGTGTCAAGTTTTGTCAAGAAAAATGCCCAAAAGTCAAACTATGGTACATGAACCATTGACTTTTTGATCCTTAGATTTTTTGGGAAAACTAATGGTTGGAACAGCTTCAGAGGGTCATTTTAAGGTGGTCTATGAGGTCCTTGAATTGTTTTAAGATTTGGATGAAGTTCTGGTGTGAAATGTACAAGTTGACATATTTGGTGTTTTTGAAGGATTTTGAGAAATTGAGACAAAGTGAGGGAAATGTGATAACAGAAGTTGTTTGTGGTTTCTATCAGATTCTATATCTATGGAATGAGGTGAGGAGGGTCTCTATTTATAGGAAAAATGAGTGAGGAGCTTGCTTGGCTACTTTGCTTCACCATGAAGAAACCTTTGATTTTCCATCCATTTGGCTACTTGCTTCTCTTTTTCTGATTGCTAGCTGTTTCTTTGCATTGATTAGCAAGTTTTCATGATGTTTTTACAGAGATTTCAATGCCTAGAGGTGTGATAGAGTGGCTGGAGCAGAGGTTGCTTTACACCTCATGCTTTGAAAGGTCAAAAAATGCAACTTAGGCAATGAACTTGCTAAATTAATTTCCATGAGCTTCCCTTGCTATTTCTTTGGTTCAACCTGCTAAAGATGGTTAGTATATCAGATAGAAGGAGTTTGTAGCATTGAAATTGATCCACTTGAGTGCTAGAGGTGCTTTTGCAAAATTCATCAATGTGGGACAAAAGTGACAAATTGCCAACTTTGAACACATGTATCTCTCAGCTCATAAATCCCCTTGAGATGTACTTGTACTTTTTAGAAAGCCCTCACATAGTACTAAAACTTTCATGTTGGCCAGAAATCTTGATTCTATTTGAAACTAGGTGAAAAACCCCCTTGAAGTTGGCTGATTTTAGCTTTTAAGGTGAAAATAACTTAGAAATTTTCTAAGTTATTTTCCCTTCTAGGAATGTTTTTGCTTATATCTCAAAAAGTATGCATTTTCTGGTTGTGGACTAGTATGGGACTTTTGTAGGACTTGTCAAGAGCTTTCAAATGAGACTAGAACCAACTCAATTGGATGTGTGGTTAAGGAGATACGGTTTAGCCCTTTTCAAAACCCTAATTTCCCGATTTCTCGATTACTCTCTCATTTTTGATCCAATGACCATGAAAATTGATATGCAAGTCCATTATGACATAAGGAACAACTTTGATTCACAACTTGGATTCCAATTCTCAAAATTCGAGGAGTTGACTTTTCGGTCAACCGTACGATCGATCGGTGCCGATCGAGTCGCCTGTTGATATTCTGGACATCCTGGGACTTTGACACTTCTTGAATAGTCTTTAATAGCCTATATTAACTTCATGGACCTCACTCCCACCATTAAAACATTTCCCAACATCAAAGTCAAACCACAGTTGACTTTCCACTGGTTAAAAAAACCTAATCGGGGCCTCCTGACTGCACTGTTCTTGATTCTGAAACAATTTCTTCAAATTGACTTCCCATTTGACTTTGATATTGTCTTTGATTTCATTCCATGATTGAATTGGCCCAAATCATTGGTTGATCCTTCCTTGATTGTTTTGAATTTGTCGGTGCGAGAACCCTGATTTCATCTGTAACTTCACAATGAAACTTTGAACTGGATTAGTGTTAGATAAATTCATGATGTATGATTCTAATATGATTATGAGGATCTAAGGTGGTCAAAATTTGGGGTATGACACTAGGGATTTGCAAGTGATTGTTTGCTGGTAATCGGTGGAGGTCGGTGAGTGAAGAGTGATGAAATTTGATGTTGAACGGTGAAGGAAATAGGGTTTCCACGGATGATGTGGTTGTGGTGAGAGTTTCGAAGGGGATTAAGGGTTTGAGGTCTGATGAAGTTTTGGTAGCTGTTGTTAATTCGGATTTGGAAGGTGAAGGTTGTTTGAGGGTTGGAGGAATAAGTTGGAGATTTTCTGGGTTGTCAAGGGAAAAAATAGTGATGGGGGTAATTCTTGATGGATTGGCTCTTTAACATGATTGACAGGAATCACAGTTTCAGGGACTGGTAATTTTCCGTTCTCCAGTGGTAGGCTGACTTCTTTGCTGATAATAGTGTCAGTATCAGCAATAACAGTTTGACTGGGTGGAATTTCTTCAGGAACATGGACAGCCTCAGGTTCAGGAGTAAGAGCTTCTGATGGAGGAGCACTTTCATCAACATCATTTGCTGGTACAGACTCAATATCAACTGACTTATACTCGTCAACATATCTAAAAACATCATTCAAAACATAGAAGCCCTTGTCCTGTGGAGCTAGGAAAAATGATTGAGCAAACTTGCGTTTAACATTGTCAGTTCCAGTCAAGCAGCCGGTCACCACAACCATTACCCCATTATTCAATGAGGGTTGAGCATCAGCACTCAGAACCTCTACCCTAAAGCTTGTGTAATCGAGAGATTGTATCTTTTTATCAATTTCAGCAGTGGCAGTGACAGATGTCATGGTACCATCTTCCTCAGGTCGACTCAACACACTCGAATCATGGTAAAACCTGTGAACCTGATCCGGGTCGCGGTGCAGAATAGAGTAATACTGCTCCACAAAAGCATTGCCAACCATCTGAGTGGTTGGGGTTGAGGCTACTTCAGAAACTGCCATCTCTCCTTCCGGTGATGGAGAGATCAAGGAACGATTGAAGAGAGAAAGAAGAATGCGGCTGATGAGTGAGTAGAGAGAGTAGGATCTGTCGCGAGGTTTAAGGTGAGAGGAGATAAAGAATGAAAAACTGTGTGTATGGTTTACAACAGGAGTTGGTGTGAAATGGCAGAGTTTGAAGATAGAGATAGGTGGATGCACACAACTTGTGGTTGCTGGAAGAAGATTGGTATGTAGCAATTAAGTTTAAGAAGTTCGGTTGGAGGGGTTGAATGATGAAGGATTCGGTTTTCGTTCACGGATCATTTTGTTGGTTTCTGGCGAAGGCTTTTTATGGAGAGGGGTTGGACAGTTCATCCCCAAAAAGGAAGATCCCTGCTACTCCTTTTTCGATCCTAGCCAAAGTTTTTTTTTTTTTTAGGATAGTTTTTTTCTTTTCATTTCTTCTGTTTAATGTATTGTAGGTGTTTTTGGACTGAACTGCTTTTCACTTTACTGGTTGCAGGTTTTCGGCTTGGTGTTGTTGGTCAATGCAGGTTGTGCAGAGCCTGTTGTTTTGTAGCATGATTTTGGTTGTTTGGTTGAGAACGGTTTGGAGAAGTGGAAGTTTGGGTTGAATTAGGAATCTACGATGCGTGCATTGTTATACGAACAACTCGGCGATTGAAAACGTTCGACGAGATAACGACATTTCTGCGAGAACTCTCCATCAACCAAAGACAAAGGGTTCGTTTCCAACTCTCCCACATAACCCTCTTTGTTTTCAATTTTCTTCTTTTTATGAAAATTCATGCTATTGTTTTACTGTTGTTGTGGTTTTAGGGATGCAGCGGGGCGGGCCACGAGAGAACGAAACCCCTCCTTACCCCTTCCTAACCCCAAACGAACGCTCAAAACAGAACGCAGGAAAACAAAACTAACGAGACTTCCGTATACCGCAAACAGACGCAAGCAACGGAAATAAACAAAACATAATCCAGGAGCAAAGCTAATCTAGGCATGTGATTAATCAAGGATGTGTGTTTCTAAGATAAAATGGAAGCTCAAAATCACAAGTTCAAATCAACACGCAGAGGAAAATGAGATATGAAGGATTAATATATTTACCTCAAACAAAACTGGAATCCAGGTATGAACTTGAATCTCTTTCTTTGATTTTATTTTCCCTCTCGCAACTCCTACTGCTGATGAAAATTTTATGATTCTACACAGGACGCAGTTCTGTCATGAGTTCTAGGTTCACAGCTTCTTCCTCTTATTCTACAGCTCCTTCTCCGCAAAACAAAGGTGATGACTGATGGGTGTTTTTGTTGGTTTATGGATGATTGATATCTGTTTGATGGTTTATGGATGATTCATATGTGTGAGTGGAAGAAGACAATTTTTCATATCAGTTTGGTGATCTTTTTTTTCTGCTGCAATTTCAATATTGTTATCTTTTCTCTCGTGCTGAAGCTCTCCCTTTATGGTCCAACCCCCTCTCCTTTTATTTTTTTTGAATCCTCAAACATAGTCCTCTACCTCCCATCCTTGGTTGCTGTGCTCTGAGTTGTGTGTTGACTAGTTTATTTTCCTTCCAAATTAGTGTTAAGGTTTTTTACTGCAGATACTGTTACATCCCTACTTTTCATTTTAATGACACTGTCTTTATTGATGCAGGAAAGTAGCAGCATGATTTTGTAATTTTGGTGCAAAAAACCTGGTCTGATACCTTGGTACAGGGTGTGCAAAAGTGAATCATTGTTGTGATTGAGGTGCAGAATTGTAGCATGTTTGAGAGCAGGTTTGGGGGGTTGTGTAGTTCAAGGATTTTGTCTCATTGTGGTGCAGGTTTTGTGGCAGCAGGGTTGGTACAGTTGAGGTGACACGGCTGGGTTTTAGATTAATGTGTAGGTGCAGTAGCTTTCAAGTGGCTTTGGGTGGTGTACATGTATTCTTTTATCTTTTGTCATACTGATTGTAAAAAGGAAAAAAGCAGAAATACAAAACAATGAATTTTAAAAAAAGTAAATGGGCTTGGATATTTTAAATGTTTTTTTTTTGTAGAAAATTTGAACAAGGAAGTGCCATAGTGGTTTGTTGGTGTACATAGGTATATCACACGGCTTTGTTAGTCAATCAGTTACCTTCACATAGTGAATAACATAACTATAGACTCACTCTTTCATTTCAAAAATGATGGAACGGTTACCTCGTGTAGAAATTAACACGATTAATATTATTGATTGTTGTCAACTAAAAAAAAAGAAAACTTGGATTATAGTATGGAATATTTATAGATTGAATATTTGGAAACTTTGGATATAAGAATGGATAAAAATAAAAGGATAAACAAATTGGTGATGAATGAATTTTGAAAATAAAATGTGAAGTGGGTTAAAATCAAATATGTACGAGTTTAATGAATTGGATTGGGATGTGAATGAAAATGGATTAAGAAAGTGGTTTGGGAGCGAGTATATGTAATGAATATGTGCCTCCACATCTAAACAACACCTTAAATCCAACTTAACATGATCTTGATTGAACAAAAACTCTGACTAAATCCTCATACCAATAGCGAGATTTTAACCACTTCATCAATGCTTGCACACACACTGAATCTGCTAATCCTCAGGAGAAACTCGATTGAAGGACAATTGGCTCATTTGATTCAAACTCTTGTCATTCAGACCAACGATGAAGCCCCACACACATGACACAAAAAAAAAACGGCTCCAGACTTGTTTTAAGAGCATTTGATTTGAAGTTTGAAACAGTCTAATAAGGTAAGCATGACTTAAAGATTTAGTCATAAATTTCTGGCCATTATCCTTTGACCTGATCACTTTGCTTGACAATTTGATTCTGATACGAAAATCCTAATTCGAACCTCACACAATACTTGAATTAGTGCACCATGAGTAGGACAAATTTGGGGTATGACAGCTGCCCCTATCTAATTGACTTAAACCGAGTAAGATGAAATGCCATGGGCATTTATTCTTTCGAGGTAGAAGATGATTTAGATAAAAAAGAAGACCCTGAATTTGTCCAACAAGAAGTAAGATACTTGGGAATGAAATACTGGATACCTTGCAAAGGTCGCTAACACCAAAAGGATGTTAACAAAGAAAACTTGACACCCAAAGAAAGATACCCATCACCAAAAGGACGATGGTAAACTCACACACATTTTCCTGTCATCAAAGAATATAAAGGACTTACTACCAAAAGGATGGTGGAAACACGCGCTAGTCATGACACCAAAAGAATGTCGGACCCATCACCAAAAGGATGATGGAGCAAAACAAGATCAACCCTAACACCAAAGGATGATAGGGGGATAAGCTTCTCTGAAGAGATTGCCACTTATCGCTGAAGATGGATAAGCTTCTCTGAAGAGATTGCCACTTACCGCTGAAGATGGATAAGCTTCTCTGAAGAGATTGCCACTTATCGCTGAAGATGGATAAGCTTCTCTGAAGAGATTGCCACTTATCGCTGAAGATGGATAAGCTTCTCTGAAGAGATTGCCACTTATCGCTGAAGATGGATAAGCTTCTCTGAAGAGATTGCCACTTATCGCTGAAGATGGATAAGCTTCTCTGAAGAGATTGCCACTTACCGCTGAAGATGGATAAGCTTCTCTGAAGAGATTGCCACTTATCGCTGAAGATGGATAAGCTTCTCTGAAGAGATTGCCACTTATCGCTGAAGATGGATAAGCTTCTCTGAAGAGATTGCCACTTATCGCTGAAGATGGATAAGCTTCTCTGAAGAGATTGCCACTTATCGCTGAAGATGGATAAGCTTCTCTGAAGAGATTGCCACTTATCGCTGAAGATGGATAAGCTTCTCTGAAGAGATTGCCACTTATCGCTGAAGATGGATAAGCTTCTCTGAAGAGATTGCCACTTATCGCTGAAGATGGATAAGCTTCTCTGAAGAGATTGCCACTTATCGCTGAAGATGGATAAGCTTCTCTGAAGAGATTGCCACTTATCGCTGAAGATGGATAAGCTTCTCTGAAGAGATTGCCACTTATCGCTGAAGATGGATAAGCTTCTCTGAAGAGATTGCCACTTATCGCTGAAGATGCTGGAGACAATTCATTGGGGATCACCCATAGATTTACTGGAGATGCCCCTGTCTGGGCTGAACGTTGATTTTGAAGGTCTGTTTAACCACGAGGTTGCAATACATCATGCAATACGCCCATGGTCTTGAAAAGATGCCCCTGACTAGGCTGATTAGGATCTTGAAAATCTTCGAAATTGATCCTGAATCTGATCTCGTATATGTAAATGCTTGATGATAATGATGTTCCATAACGAATGGAGATGCAAATGCAAATGCTAATACGCGGTGATGCAAGAGCTGAGGAAAGTATGATGTAATCATAGGTATGTATATGATGCAAGATGCTTATGAAGCAAGATACTTATGATGTCGAATGTGATGCGTATGATGCGTATGATTGCGGACAGGTAATGGAAATACAGGTGCCGACATGGCGAACTTTGGTGGTGGGAAAGTGAAAGATAAGCATGACTTCCCGACATCATCTATTTATGATGTATAAAGAACTTGGATGCGTTGAGATTTTCAGCTCATGGCCTGCTCTGCCGGGTTTGATGACCTTGTCAGTCAAGTTGTTACAAGATTTAGAATGATGTTCCTGCGCACTCTTTAGAGTCATGGTCACCCTTTAGTTATCCCAAGAGGGTAAGTTATCCCTTAATCTAATTTACCATAATGTCATTATACGCAAAACCCATCATCAGATAAATGAAACTTGCAACCAAAGGGTAAATAAAAACAGAAAAAACTTTGATGAAAGCAATTTTATTGATGAAAACCCATAAATGGGAAAATTACAAAGGGAGGCAATTCCTAAAAGAGGTAACTGCTTTTAAACGAGAAAATAAAAACTAAGACAATGTTGAAAATGGTCCCTGCCAAGTTTCAAACCCGCTATAGCCCATATGTCTCCGAAGACCCTTCACGCCTTGCTTTTGAGCGCCAGAATCAAATTGATCTTTCTCAGTCGAGAGCTTGATGGTTACAAGGAATAATTCACACGTCTTTTCAAGATGCAGTTCTGCCTTTTTTGAATCCCTAACTTTTGCCTAGGCCGCCTTTTCAGGTTTTCAGCCTATCAGGATACTCTTTTTTTTTTTTAGTCCCTAATTTTGCCTGAACCATTTTTATGGTCCACCAGGACGATCATTTTTGCGTGGATTTTCTTTTTGGGTCCACCGGGTCTATCTTTTAGGCATAATATTTTTTAACTGCATCCGCATTCACAGGGGACGAGAGATCGTCACCATCCATGGTTGACAGGATCAAGGCCCCTCCGGAGAAAACCTTCTTTACCACATACGGACCCTCATAGTTTGGTGCCCATTTTCCCCTTGGATCGACGTGAGTTGGCTGAATTTTTCTTAGCACCAAATCTCCTGCTTGGATGTGTCGTGGGCGAACCTTCTTATCAAAGGCCCTTTTCAATCGTTTTTGGTATAATTGTCCATGACAGATGGCCGTCATGCGTTTCTCGTCGATGAGATTGAGTTGGTCGAGTCTGGCTTGTATCCATTCGGCCTCATCTAGCTTGACGTCTGCTAAAATCCTTAAGGAGGGAATCTCTACTTCAATGGGCAATACTGCTTCCATGCCATATACGAGAGAGAACGGGGTTGCCCCTGTGGAAGTGCGCACTGAGGTGCGGTAGCCATGCAACGCGAACGGCAACATCTCGTGCCAATCTTTGTAAGTCTTCACCATCTTCTGGACGATTTTCTTAATGTTCTTATTTGCCGCCTCAACAGCTCCGTTCATTTTAGGGCGATAAGGTGTAGAATTGTGGTGTTCAATTTTGAAATTTTCACACAACTCTTTCATCATCTTATTGTTGAGGTTTGATCCATTGTCTGTAATGATCTTGTTCGGGATTCCATATCGACAAATAATCTCTTTTTTGATGAAGCGAGTCACCACTTGCTTAGTGACGTTGGCATAGGACGCCGCTTCCACCCATTTGGTAAAGTAATCGATGGCCACTAAGATAAAACGGTGCCCATTTGAAGCGGTTGGCTCGATGCGTCCGATTACATCTATACCCCACATAGCGAAGGGCCAAGGCGAAGTCAGAACATTCAGAGGGAGTGGTGAAGTATGGACCTTGTCTGCGTAAATTTGGCACTTGTGGCATGACTGGACATGGAGACAACAATCCGTTTCCATCGTCATCCAATAGTATCCCGCCCTCAAAATCTTTTTAACCATAGTATGACCACTAGCATGTGTCCCAAAAGATCCTTCATGCATCTCATTTATGATACGTTCTGCCTTTTTTGAATCCCTAACTTTTGCCTAGGCCGCCTTTTCAGGTTTTCAGCCTATCAGGATACTCTTTTTTTTTTTTTAGTCCCTAATTTTGCCTGAACCATTTTTATGGTCCACCAGGACGATCATTTTTGCGTGGATTTTCTTTTTGGGTCCACCGGGTCTATCTTTTAGGCATAATATTTTTTAACTGCATCCGCATTCACAGGGGACGAGAGATCGTCACCATCCATGGTTGACAGGATCAAGGCCCCTCCGGAGAAAACCTTCTTTACCACATACGGACCCTCATAGTTTGGTGCCCATTTTCCCCTTGGATCGACGTGAGTTGGCTGAATTTTTCTTAGCACCAAATCTCCTGCTTGGATGTGTCGTGGGCGAACCTTCTTATCAAAGGCCCTTTTCAATCGTTTTTGGTATAATTGTCCATGACAGATGGCCGTCATGCGTTTCTCGTCGATGAGATTGAGTTGGTCGAGTCTGGCTTGTATCCATTCGGCCTCATCTAGCTTGACGTCTGCTAAAATCCTTAAGGAGGGAATCTCTACTTCAATGGGCAATACTGCTTCCATGCCATATACGAGAGAGAACGGGGTTGCCCCTGTGGAAGTGCGCACTGAGGTGCGGTAGCCATGCAACGCGAACGGCAACATCTCGTGCCAATCTTTGTAAGTCTTCACCATCTTCTGGACGATTTTCTTAATGTTCTTATTTGCCGCCTCAACAGCTCCGTTCATTTTAGGGCGATAAGGTGTAGAATTGTGGTGTTCAATTTTGAAATTTTCACACAACTCTTTCATCATCTTATTGTTGAGGTTTGATCCATTGTCTGTAATGATCTTGTTCGGGATTCCATATCGACAAATAATCTCTTTTTTGATGAAGCGAGTCACCACTTGCTTAGTGACGTTGGCATAGGACGCCGCTTCCACCCATTTGGTAAAGTAATCGATGGCCACTAAGATAAAACGGTGCCCATTTGAAGCGGTTGGCTCGATGCGTCCGATTACATCTATACCCCACATAGCGAAGGGCCAAGGCGAAGTCAGAACATTCAGAGGGAGTGGTGAAGTATGGACCTTGTCTGCGTAAATTTGGCACTTGTGGCATGACTGGACATGGAGACAACAATCCGTTTCCATCGTCATCCAATAGTATCCCGCCCTCAAAATCTTTTTAACCATAGTATGACCACTAGCATGTGTCCCAAAAGATCCTTCATGCATCTCATTTATGATACGTTCTGCCTCGTGTTTATCCACGCATCTGAGTAGAACTGAATCGTAATTTCGCTTGTATAGTACGTCACCACTGAGGAAGAACTTTGAGGAGAGCTTTCTGAGATACTTCTTGTCAGTGATGGTTACACCTTCTGGATATTCTTGTGTCTCTAGGTATCGTTTGATATCATAGAACCAAGGATGATTATCAGTTTTAGCTTCCTCCTCCTCAGCCGCTAGGCAATAGGCGGGTTCGTCCAAATATTCTAAACGGATGGATGGCGCCTCATTCTCCCACTTGACTTGAAACATAGATGCTAGTGTTGCTAGAGCGTCAGCCAACTGATTTTCTCCTCTGGGAATGTGATGAAAAGTGATCTCATCAAAGTACGGGATTAACTTCAAGACATGATCTCTGTAAGGAATTAACTTGAGGTCCAGTGTTTCATACTCCCCTTTAATCTGGCATATGACCAGCGCGGAATCTCCATAGACTTCTAGAATCTTGATTCTATTATCAATGGCAGCTTCAATTCCGAAGATACAAGCTTCATATTCGGCCATGTTGTTAGTACACTTAAAGCATAATCTGGCGGTGAATGGCAGGTGAAAGCCAGTTGGAGAAGTGATGATTGCTCCAATTCCACAACCTTTGGCATTTGCGGCACCATCGAACACGAGCGTCCATCGCGATCCTGGTTCGGGTCCCTCATTTGGGTCTGGCGCGGCATAATCTCTGGCAAACATGACGTCTTCGTCGGGGAAATCGAAACGCATAGACTGGTAGTTGTCCATAGGTTGGTGGGCAAGGTATTCAGAGAGCACACTCCCTTTGATGGCTTTCTGCGTAACATACTGGATGTCATACTCTGTTAACACCATTTGCCAACGAGCTACCCGTCCAGTGAGAGCGGGCTTCTCGAATATATATTTGACGGGATCCATTTTGGAGATCAACAAAGTCGTATGGGTGAGCATATACTGTCTCAAGCGTTTTGCTGCCCAAGCCAACGCGCAACATGTCTTCTCGAGCATCGAATATCTCGTTTCACAATCATTAAACTTCTTGCTGAGGTAATAGATTGCATGCTCTTTTCTGCCGGTTTCATCATGTTGTCCTAATACGCATCCCATGGATCCCTCTAACACAGTCAGGTACATGATCAGGGGTCGTCCGGGCACCGGAGGCATCAAGATCGGCGGTTCTTGTAGGTATTCCTTTATCTTCTCAAAGGCTTTCTGACAATTATCGTTCCATACCACGGCTTGATCCTTCCGAAGTAATTTGAAGATGGGCTCACAAGTGGCCGTTAGATGGGATATGAACCTGGCGATATAATTCAATCTCCCAAGGAATCCTCGGACCTCTTTTTCAGTTTTGGGAATCGGCATCTCCTGGATAGCTTTGACCTTATCTGGATCGACTTCAATCCCTTTCTGGCTCACAATAAAACCTAGCAATTTACCAGATCTTACACCGAAAGTGCATTTGTTGGGATTTAGTCTCAGCTGGAATTTCCTTAATCGGGCGAATAGTTTTCCCAAGTGGATAAGGTGCTCCTCCTCAGTCTGGGATTTCGCAATCATATCGTCTACATAACATTCAATCTCTTTATGTATCATGTCATGGAAAAGAGTGACCATTGCTCGCTGATATGTTGCGCCTGCATTCTTGAGTCCAAATGGCATAACCTTGTAACAGAAAGTTCCCCAGGGAGTGATGAAAGTCGTTTTTTCCATATCTTCGGGCGCCATCTTAATTTGGTTATATCCAGAAAAGCCATCCATAAATGAGAATACAGAAAATTGGGCTGTGTTGTCCACTAGCACATCAATGTGTGGCAAAGGGAAGTCATCTTTCGGACTCGCTCTATTAAGGTCTCTATAATCTACACACATTCGCACCTTCCCATCCTTTTTAGGTACTGGGACAATATTCGCTATCCATTGCGGATAGTTGGATACTGCCAGGAAACCAGCGTCCAATTGTTTTTGTACCTCTTCTTTGATCTTGAAAGACATCTCTGGCTTTGTTCTCCTCAACTTTTGCTTCACCGGCGGGCAACCTTCCTTGAGAGGTAGTTTGTGCATCACGATCTCTTCATCTAGACCGGGCATATCTTTGTAAGACCAAGCAAAAACGTCAACATACTCTCGAAGCAGTATTATCAGTTTTGACTTAATCTCTGACTCCAAAGCTGCGCCTATCTTGATTTCTTTGGCATCCTCCTCAGTTCCCATGTTGATGACTTCGACCTCTTCTTGGTAGGGCTGAATGACCTTTGACTCCTGTTTCAATAGTCTAGCTAGCTCTTCTGGGAGATCACAATCTTCCTCGCAGCCTTCGTCGGCTTGGTATATCGGGTTATCAAAGTCATATTGGACCATAGCGGGGTCGTTATTGACAGGAGCAAGGGAAGATCTGCACGATGAATGACTTCATGCTTTATTATTATTTTTTTTATATTTTTAGAAAAGGTTAACAGAAAAAAGGAAAATAAAACAAAACATTGTCTTTCAAAGATAATTTTATGTGCAAAAAAGTAAAAATGAAAGAAAGAGAGCGTAATTGGATGCGAAAGTTTATTTATTGATGATAAGTTGTGCTTTAAAAAGCAAAAGGCCCTACAACATGATCCATATGCCTTGGGCAGAGCATATGATTTTTTTTTTTAGGTAAAATAAAAGGGAATTACTCGTCTACTAGAGTAACTTCGGGGATTTCGACGACTCTCCAATTGTTCAAGACTTGATTAGGCGCCCTAGGATACACCATACACAGCTCTTCATGATCTTCGGCTTCAGTTTCCAAAAACATGACTTGACCATCGACAAGGTGGCCTCCACTAGTAAAAACCAACGGAGTTGCAAGCTCTTTGCCCTTATCAGTTGCATTCTTCTGCTTGTAGCCTAGACCAGCTCCATTTTTGTTGACGGGCAATTCTAACACCCTGCCCCATCCTCGCGGATGTCCTTCCTCTATCACGGTCCTCGCGTCCTTCCAAGTCACTATTGAAGATGCTGGCTTTTCGTAAATCATTTCAACATTAATCACTTCAAAAGCTTGAAACGGTGTCTCATGCACCTCATTTCCTACTTCCACATAGCGGAAAGAGGCAAGATGGCTCACAAGAACATCCTCCTCACCCTCAATGATGACCATCTGATTGTTAATCATAAACTTGATCTTTTGATGCAAGGTTGAAGTTACAGCGCCTGCGGAATGAATCCACGGACGACCAAGAAGGCAACTGTAAGCGGGGTATATATCCATTACATAAAATGTAATGATGAAAGTATGAGGTCCGATCTTGATCGGGAGGTCGACCTCGCCTACCACAGTTCTCTTAGCTCCATCAAAAGCTTTTACAATGGTTTGACTTGGCTTCATCACAAGTCCTTCAATTGACAGCTTGCACAACGAGCTTTTGGGTAATACATTCAGCGATGATCCAGTGTCAACAAGCACCCTAGAGAATACAACATCCACACATTCGATGGTAATGTGCAGGGCCTTGTTATGATTTTTACCTTCGGGAGGTAATTCACTATCATTAAAGCTCAAAATATGACCTGATGCAATATTTCCCACCACTTCTTCAAACTGTACTACTGATATTTCCTCTGGCACATGGGCTGCCTTCAAGAATTTCAGCAGTGCTTCTTGATGGGCCTTTGAACACATTAACAATGACAACATGGATATCTTTGAGGGCGTTTGATTGAGCTGATCAATCACTTTGTAGTCGCTTTTCTGAATGATTCTTAGAAACTCCTCCGCTTCATCATTTGGGATGCCCTTCTGTTTAGATGACTGCCCCTGTTCATTGGTGCTTGGTACGGCAGTACCTTTCCTTGTATTGTCACTGCTGTTGACAGGAGGTGCAATCGGAGCGAATATTCGACCACTTCTAGTGACGCCTCCGGTTCCCACGATGTTCCCTACAGTCTTCTTTTCTTCCATTACATCTTCCTCTGCCACCTTCTGTCCGTTGAGAAAAACAGTTTCATCGTATAACCAAGGTACAGCTTTGGTGCTTTCGTACGGAAAAGGAGATGGGGTCGAAATGACAAGCTGGTTCATTGATGGTGGAGACATAGGTATCTGAACTGGATCATACGGGATTTGCAGTGGGATCGGAGTACGTCCATACACGTTGTCCCATTCTTCCTCATCGCACGGTATGGTCAATGGTGTGCGGTTCGAATTGTTAACTGGGATCCAGAGCTCATATCCATCATCATATGGTATCTCCAATGTTTCGAACGGAATTTCAAGAGTAGCAACTTCCTCAATCTTTGATAGTTGTTCTGCTACTAATACACCCTGCTCAATCAGGCCTTGTATGCCCTTCTTCAGCTCAGCGCATCCTTGAGATCCGTCCATGCAAACATGGCAATCAATTGGACACCCTGGGTAAATGTTTTTTAACAAGAGTTGCTCCTTAATTGTGGAAAGTGGGGTCCTCAATTTCTCAATATCCGAAACTAATCGGATCCCCTTAGAGCCTTCAATCATGTTTGTTGAATGGTGAGGTGGCATTGGGTTAGATTTGATGTTCGGGGTATTTCGGGTAAAGTTTATCGCTTTGGAGTCGATAAGATTTTGCACAATGTATTTTAAAGCTTTACAATTCTCGATGTTATGGCCCGGGGCGCCAGAGTGGAACTCGCATCTCGCATTTACATCGTAGCCGTAGGGGAGAACAGCCGGAGGATCTTTCATTTCCCTAAGTTGAACGAGACCTGCTTTCAACAAGAACGGAAGCAATTTGGCGTAAGTGGACGGAATTGGATCAAGCCTCCTTTCTGGCTTTCTCTGCCCTTGATACTGATTTTGTCTTGGTTGATAGGGTTGTTGTTGTCGATTTTGCTGAGGCGCAGGCTGATTTGCCGGAATAGAAAGTGGTTGCTGTGGAGCGATGGCAGCAATGTGGTGATAACCTTGGTGAGTTCTCCTTCCATTGGTGAACACTGCACTAGCTTCGCCTTCCCTTTTCTTAACGAAACCCTGATAAGGCTTCTTGACTCCGTTTGCAGATCCGCCTGCATTCTGAATTTTTCCCGCCTTCATGAAACTCTCTAATCTCTCTCCAGCCATAACAAGTTCAGAAAACACCGTGGAAGTTGAGGATGCTAACCGCTCAAAGATCGGTCCTTGTAGCGTGCCCATGAATAGGTCTGTCAGTTCTTTCTCCATCAGTGGAGGTTGTACCCTTGCAGCCACTCCCCTCCATCTTTGCGCGAAGTCCTTAAAACACTCATTCGGCTTCTGAGTCAAATTCTGAAGCTGCATTCGATTCGGAGCCATGTCAGTATTATACTGATAATGCTTCACGAAAGCGTCTGCCAACTCTTTCCAGCTTCTTACGTTGGATCGTTCAAGGTGCATATACCATTCTAGGGATGCCTCTGTTAAGCTATCTTGAAAGAAATGGATTAGTAGCTTCTCGTCATCAGAATAGGCGGCCATCTTCCTACAGTAAGACCTTATGTGGGTCTTAGGACAACTGTTACCCTTGTACTTCTCAAAGGTTGGAATTACAAACTTTGGAGGTATCTTAACTCCGGGTACAAGACATATTTCAGCGGCATCCAGTCCCAAAACATCGGGGCCTTGCAATGTCTTCACCATCTCCTGTAAAGCATTAAACTTCTTCTCTAGTTCGGCGGTCTGTGGTCCATACGCTTCACCTGAATTCTCATAGAAACCTTCATGATCGTCGTACTGGACTTGTGTTGGGATCGTAGTACCATGAAGATGAGTCGTACCGACTGGAGGAGGGACGGTGTTGATGGGTACGGCGCCGGCAGAAGTGGGAATTGCCCCAACAGGGGTTGGGGTGGCATCAACAGGAATTGGAATCGCACCACTTGCGTTGGGAACTGCGCCAGCCAAAGTCTGATTAGCGCTCCTCTCCGCTGCTTGTCTCATCTCCTCTTGACTTCTGGCCATATTCTGAATTACCTCCATGAGTTGATTCATTTGCGTTTTCATGCCTAGCATCTCGCTCCTCATAGTAGCCTGGTCCTGCTCTATCTGATCCATGATTCTCTTCTGGCTATTCCTTGTGTTATACCGATGCCGTGAAGTCAGCTTGCTTTACTCTTTCTGAAAGGGGTGAGCGGTGTGTAAGATCGGGTTGTAGGAAATGCAAAAAGAGAAATGCGCAAACGTATGCAAAATGCTCGAGAGACTTTCGAGGCTTGTGATTATCATTGGTATCATAGAATCATGACTGAATAATAAAGAAGTGCACAATTAGGACCAACAAGCAATCTTTCATTAATTTTTTTAGAAAAAAAAATTCATACAGACAAAAGCTGAATAAGCCAAAACTACAAGTCGTGCTACAAAAGATAACTGAATAACTAAATTTCTCTCTTTTGGAGACGCTCTTCAAGTTTCTTCGTCTCAAACATGAACCTCCTAACCATTTGGTCGCAGAGCTGGATAAAGTGGTGGACAGAAGGGGGGATATCATTTCCTTCCAGGTCTTGAATGGCGCTTTCCAACCTCCATGGGATATCACGGATCATGAGGTTGCAATGCTCCACCAGATTGTTGTACCTAGCACGACACATATCTAGAGTCGACTGGTAATAACAAATGGAATCCACATGGGTGTCCAACAACTCATTGAGCTGAGCCTCCTTCTCGAGCCACTGCGCACTATCTCTTTGCAAAGCCTCGAAACGATTCCTCCATAGAAGGGCTGTTTCTTGGGCAGTTTCCAATTCTTGACATTTGTTATTCCACATGTCGGATGTGACATATGAATCTTTCAATGCCTCTTCTTTGAGTCTTCGTTCATTTTTCACCAGGGTCAAAGCATTTCTCAGTCGTTCTTCAAGATCCCCAATATCAGCCTCAAGATTCTCTCGTATTTCCTTCTTTTCGGCGGAGGCTATCTCAAAGAAGTGCCATGCCCTATCACAAGAAGCTTGGGTGTCCTTTAAGCGTTGTCGGAGAGTTGTTAAGGATGCATCAGCTCCTTCGTAACCCTGTTGGTACCTGACTCTCAGATCTGTTTCTAATTTTAGCTTCTTGCTACTTTCAGCTGCTTGATCCTGTTCAAACTCCACCTTTCTTTTGTACTGACCACTCTCCACCTTTGCTTGGTGGACTTCATTCTGAAGGTCCTGGTTCTCCTTAGTCAATCTCTCCACTATTAGCTTCAATTTTTCATATTCTTCTATGGACACATGGGTGGGAGCAAGAGGTGCTTCTTGCATAGAGGGCTCTAAGGGAAATGGTAACGACCTTTCAGCTACCCTAGCTAGTAACCACCGGTTGTACGGCTCCTTTGCCACGCAATTCTTTGCTTTTAACTCCTTCCGCCCCTTTGTATGAATCTTACCCCAAGCCTTAGCAACCTTCTTGACAAACGCAGGGTCCTCTGATGTGGCTAGCAAAAAGAAACTCTGAATCTTCTCTGCCTCGGGCTCGCCCTCCATAGCATAGCCCAACTGACGTAATGCCATGACTGGGTTATAATTAATACAACCGGCCCTACCGATCAAAGGTACATTACCGAATTCTCCACAACTGAAAATGATTTCCACATCATAGTACTCAGGAGAGTACCAAGCAATATCATTAGCTTCCAGAGACATGATGCGTTGAGACCATTTTAATTTATTCTTGTTTTCCATGAACGGCCCTTTCTTGGGTAAATGAGAAACATACCACTTGTATAGTAGGTGAGAGCAGCATTGGATCATTCCCGCCTTCTTTTCACTCCTCCAATGAATGGAGTGATAAACATCGGCAAGGAGTGTAGGGATAGGATTCTTCTGCATGAAGAGAACGATGGCAGTGATGTCTATGAAATTGTCCACATTTGGAAAGAGGGCAATCCCATAAATCATTAGGGCCACGCTTATTCCGAACTTTTCCCAATCTTCATCCACCTTGCATTGAGCAGCCTTTTCTAGTAGAAATTTCAATGGAAAACCCTGAACGCCCCCTTTACTAGTTAGACCCTCTTTGACTTCCTCTTTGGTCATACGTAGGGCAAGAGCAATGGCAGGAGGTTTTGGTTCTTCTTCCAAGCCTGTGTATATAGGTTGATCCTTGATCTTGATGTTCAAAATGTGAGAATATTCCTCAAGAGTAGGGGCCAACTGATAGTTTTGAAAAGTGAAACATCTGAGAGGTGCATCATAGAACTGAGCCATAGCGAACAAAGCCCAAGTGTCGACCCTAGAATGGAGGAGATCAAGCAGTTTCCCATACTTTCCCTGAAAGTTGATCTTGATAGCCTTTGGTACGTCAATCAGAATGTCTTGAATTAGTTCCAGCTTTGGTTCTCTAAACTTGATGGAATTTGTGCTTCGCTTTCTTTGGTCAGTCATTGTATTCACCAATACCTGAGATAATCACAGTCTCTTAAGTCCCTTGATATGCGAGAAATGATATGCAATGCAATGTTTTATGAATGCACATGATAAAGAGCACAAAACGAGATCAAGATCACTGGTCCTGCAAAACAACACAAAACATTTCTCCCATCGGGTGGGTTGTCTAATGGTTTATAAGAGGGTATCCCAAAGGCTTTTAAACAAAGTCCTATGTACTAGCCCTCGAAAGTTTTCCATCATAACGACTACTCGTAAGACGGTAATCCCTTCAAAGGATGAACACAGAGTTATGTCTTAGCAACCTTTGGAATAAGGTTCTACAAAGGTCCTCAGAGTCACGGACTCCCACGTCGGAAACAAAGACGTCATTACGACTACACGTAAGACATAATCATTCCAACGGGGTCTCATCTGAGCGGTGGAATTCGATCCAACTCAACGAGTCCTAAGTCTCGCAAATCAGAAAGAACCCACCTCCTATCTTAGTGTGTACTTCAAAGCTCGGGTAGAAAGCCTTATCTCACAAACCATCCAAATAAACCCAAAAGTTAGTGAACATAACATAAATAAAAATAAAAGCAAATAAAACACAAACACGACAAACAAAATAGGTCTGGCTCGCTAGGAGGAGTCCCCAGCAGAGTCGCCAGCTGTCGCTACTCGAAAAATGCATCGCGCAACGACGGGGAGGCGAAAAAGATAGACAGAAGAGTCGCCACCGAACTTTATTTATCCCATGAGGGGAAAGGAAAATATCGAGAAAACCTTAAGAAAGAAATGGATAAGATGGTCTCGCAACCATGAACGGGTTCGGAAGCCGGTTATGCGAAGGGAAGGTATTAGCACCCCTCGCATCCATCGTACTCGATGGGAACCTTTTGTTTGTCGATGTGTGAATTTATTTGCTTAAATATTATGCTATAAAAGAATGCTCCACTGGGTAAAAGAAGGGTTTGAAACAAGAAAGTTAGGAGGACAGAGAGAACGGGGAAGAAAAGAGAAAGAACAGACTCGGTAGGACTTCGCAGTCCTATGCCTACGTATTCTCGATAAATGTGAGAAAGTCAGAGTCGACGTAGTTCGGGGAACTACAGATATGGGGGGGAATGTGCTCGGCAAGGATTGTGGCCCTTGTGCCTACGTATCTTTACTTGAAAAAGTAAAGAATCAGAGCAGCCGTAGTTCGGCCTACGGTGTGTTGATGTTTTTTATGGATGATGCTATCGTGCGCATTCTAGCAGTTAGGTGTTTTGCTGCTCGCTCGTTGGAGACTTAGGCGTTACCTGTTTGCGGTAGAACGGACGTAACATATCCTTTTGAAAGATTGATTAGTTTTCGCCACGCGGGGCAAGAAGTCACGTTTGATTGATTGGATTGTTTTTTAAGGGGCGAGACAGGTCCTCGGATAGTAACCCCTACGGGTAGTACCCAATTCTTTGTCTCAAAGTTTTTGTTGTAAAAATGTGTGGCGAACATAGCGTCTTCGTATTGAAAGACGAGTATCAAGACCACACACACTACAGTGAGTATCCTGACACTCGGAGAGGAAGAAGACTACACTCAATCCTCTCTCTTTAGTTCAACACAAAGAGAACTTCATTCTCTTATTAAAGTGTTTTTGGTTTTGAATGGTAAGTGCTTTGCGACAGAGAACCCTACGGTAAACGTCAGCACTCGGGATAGGAGAAGGCCTACGCCTAACCACTCCACGACCATTCAAGTTTTTGTTGAGAAAATGAATTGAAAATGCACTCGGTGCAGGACCGAGGTTTTAGGTGAAAAGGGTTACGGAAGGAATGTGAAAGCGAGATGGTGGATAAAGAGATATGTGATGGATAAAGTTACGTCTTCGTATCGAAATACGAGTATCGAGACCACCCTCACTACAGTAGGCATCCCGACACTCGGAGAGGAAGAAAGTCTACACTTAATCCCCTCTTTTAATTCGGTACAAAGAGAAATCAAATTATTATGGTTTGAAAAAAAGGGCTCGGTACGAGACCTAGGTTTTTATGAGGAAATGTTGGAAGCGCCTTTGTATTGACAGCCGAGCATCGAGACCACCCTCACTACAGTGGGCATCCCTATGCTCGAAGAAGAAAAGGTCTACACCCAATCCTCTCTTTAGCTCAACACAAAGAGTTGATTTTAAGGAGATGAGATTTGAAAATGGATGGGAAACGTCTTCGTATTGAAAGACGAGTGTCGAAACCACCCTCACTACAGTGGGCATCGCGACACTCGAAGAGGAAGAAAGTGATACACAAAATAAGCCCAAGCGTGATTTAACATCAACAAAAATAAAATCATTTTTAATACAATATTTTAACATTACTAATTTAATAAAAATAATATTAAATCCCTTAGAAAAATTAACAAAAATCAAAATGAAATAATAAAGAAGAAAAAAAGAGGTTTCTTAAAATTTAATAGATGAATGAAAAAAAAGTTGGGTGGAATCATCATGGGCCTCACGGCCCATTCATCCCCCAACAATCAACAGCAAACAAAAAGGATCAAATAATGTACATGAAAAGAAAAAACGGGCCCTAAGCCCCGTTCACATTTCAGAACAAAGAAAGAAGTCCAATTCTAAAAACAAAACCAGATTTTACTTACATAAAAGAAAAGGAAGATAGGTGCAAAGCGTAGCCGTGAAATTGTCAACTTCAAAATTGAATTCACGCGAAGAACAAAACCAAGCCTCTGATTCAAATCCGACCTTCTTCCTCAGACATAATTCCCTCCATCTCAACTTGGTTCGGGTTAGGGTTAATGTTAGTCCATCTTTGTTCTTCGCTTGGAGTCTCACAACTTGCTCTCTCGATCTCTCTCTCTCTCTCTTGATTCGAATAGGTTCGTTCAAATCTCCCTTCTATTCTTCTCGTTTCTAGTTTATGTTCGGGTTCAAAGGTTTGGGGATTTAGGGTTTGAACAGGGTGAAGTTTCAAATCTAGGGATTTGCAAGTGATTGTTTGCTGGTAATCGGTGGAGGTCGGTGAGTGAAGAGTGATGAAATTTGATGTTGAACGGTGAAGGAAATAGGGTTTCCACGGATGATGTGGTTGTGGTGAGAGTTTCGAAGGGGATTAAGGGTTTGAGGTCTGATGAAGTTTTGGTAGCTGTTGTTAATTCGGATTTGGAAGGTGAAGGTTGTTTGAGGGTTGGAGGAATAAGTTGGAGATTTTCTGGGTTGTCAAGGGAAAAAATAGTGATGGGGGTAATTCTTGATGGATTGGCTCTTTAACATGATTGACAGGAATCACAGTTTCAGGGACTGGTAATTTTCCGTTCTCCAGTGGTAGGCTGACTTCTTTGCTGATAATAGTGTCAGTATCAGCAATAACAGTTTGACTGGGTGGAATTTCTTCAGGAACATGGACAGCCTCAGGTTCAGGAGTAAGAGCTTCTGATGGAGGAGCACTTTCATCAACATCATTTGCTGGTACAGACTCAATATCAACTGACTTATACTCGTCAACATATCTAAAAACATCATTCAAAACATAGAAGCCCTTGTCCTGTGGAGCTAGGAAAAATGATTGAGCAAACTTGCGTTTAACATTGTCAGTTCCAGTCAAGCAGCCGGTCACCACAACCATTACCCCATTATTCAATGAGGGTTGAGCATCAGCACTCAGAACCTCTACCCTAAAGCTTGTGTAATCGAGAGATTGTATCTTTTTATCAATTTCAGCAGTGGCAGTGACAGATGTCATGGTACCATCTTCCTCAGGTCGACTCAACACACTCGAATCATGGTAAAACCTGTGAACCTGATCCGGGTCGCGGTGCAGAATAGAGTAATACTGCTCCACAAAAGCATTGCCAACCATCTGAGTGGTTGGGGTTGAGGCTACTTCAGAAACTGCCATCTCTCCTTCCGGTGATGGAGAGATCAAGGAACGATTGAAGAGAGAAAGAAGAATGCGGCTGATGAGTGAGTAGAGAGAGTAGGATCTGTCGCGAGGTTTAAGGTGAGAGGAGATAAAGAATGAAAAACTGTGTGTATGGTTTACAACAGGAGTTGGTGTGAAATGGCAGAGTTTGAAGATAGAGATAGGTGGATGCACACAACTTGTGGTTGCTGGAAGAAGATTGGTATGTAGCAATTAAGTTTAAGAAGTTCGGTTGGAGGGGTTGAATGATGAAGGATTCGGTTTTCGTTCACGGATCATTTTGTTGGTTTCTGGCGAAGGCTTTTTATGGAGAGGGGTTGGACAGTTCATCCCCAAAAAGGAAGATCCCTGCTACTCCTTTTTCGATCCTAGCCAAAGTTTTTTTTTTTTTAGGATAGTTTTTTTCTTTTCATTTCTTCTGTTTAATGTATTGTAGGTGTTTTTGGACTGAACTGCTTTTCACTTTACTGGTTGCAGGTTTTCGGCTTGGTGTTGTTGGTCAATGCAGGTTGTGCAGAGCCTGTTGTTTTGTAGCATGATTTTGGTTGTTTGGTTGAGAACGGTTTGGAGAAGTGGAAGTTTGGGTTGAATTAGGAATCTACGATGCGTGCATTGTTATACGAACAACTCGGCGATTGAAAACGTTCGACGAGATAACGACATTTCTGCGAGAACTCTCCATCAACCAAAGACAAAGGGTTCGTTTCCAACTCTCCCACATAACCCTCTTTGTTTTCAATTTTCTTCTTTTTATGAAAATTCATGCTATTGTTTTACTGTTGTTGTGGTTTTAGGGATGCAGCGGGGCGGGCCACGAGAGAACGAAACCCCTCCTTACCCCTTCCTAACCCCAAACGAACGCTCAAAACAGAACGCAGGAAAACAAAACTAACGAGACTTCCGTATACCGCAAACAGACGCAAGCAACGGAAATAAACAAAACATAATCCAGGAGCAAAGCTAATCTAGGCATGTGATTAATCAAGGATGTGTGTTTCTAAGATAAAATGGAAGCTCAAAATCACAAGTTCAAATCAACACGCAGAGGAAAATGAGATATGAAGGATTAATATATTTACCTCAAACAAAACTGGAATCCAGGTATGAACTTGAATCTCTTTCTTTGATTTTATTTTCCCTCTCGCAACTCCTACTGCTGATGAAAATTTTATGATTCTACACAGGACGCAGTTCTGTCATGAGTTCTAGGTTCACAGCTTCTTCCTCTTATTCTACAGCTCCTTCTCCGCAAAACAAAGGTGATGACTGATGGGTGTTTTTGTTGGTTTATGGATGATTGATATCTGTTTGATGGTTTATGGATGATTCATATGTGTGAGTGGAAGAAGACAATTTTTCATATCAGTTTGGTGATCTTTTTTTTCTGCTGCAATTTCAATATTGTTATCTTTTCTCTCGTGCTGAAGCTCTCCCTTTATGGTCCAACCCCCTCTCCTTTTAT